>NKZY01000741.1:0-12515 GCA_002374555.1 Metschnikowia mauinuiana | reverse complement strand
AAAAAAACCCCCCCCCCCCCCCCGAGCATGCAGGACCACAATTAAATCAATGAACATTGTCTTAACCTCGGCAAAAGTCCTGAGGCCAACAAACAGTCACGTGAAACAATCTAAGCCACCAAATCATTTATTTCGTCCCCAGCTGCGGTTCTATTGTAAGATCCCAAGCCCAATTTAAAGGAAGTAATTGTCGTTAGTAGATTCCCCAAAGTGTACCAAAAAAACCAATCCATTCTACCAAAACCCTTTTATTAATATTAACCAAAGGTTCCTTAAAACCACGTTTTTTGACTCGAGTTTTCCTTGAAAATTGATTCACGTTCGACACAATGCTCTTCTGCAATGCTTCTCTTGCAGCAAGAAGCTTTTTTTTCTAAGACTCTGGAAGTTTCTGCCATCCAATTGTTCCGTTAAGGTATTTAAATTGTTCCGTTAAGGTATTTAAATTGTTCCGTTAAGGTGTTTAAATTGTACTCCCTCCAATTTCAAGACCAAAAGGCCCTGAATCGTTATTTATTGTCACGACCTCCCGGATTGGTTGGGTAATTTGCCTGCTGCCTTCCGTCACTTCTGGGCCTGTATCCGTACACTGTGCTTGTATCCGTGCACTGTGCCTGTTTGAAGAATCTCAACGTAACAGAGGCACAGGAAGCTATCATCATAGTAATCTGGCAAAAGAAACTGGATTTCTGGGGGCTTGAAGGAACAGGCCATGCAGAAGAACAATTTGACGAGGCTCCAGAAATGAGCTCCACAAATGGACAAGGAGGTTGTCTCAGGTTGGATGTGGCTTCTCTGACTCTGTCCCCGGAACCGGGCCCTTCTTCCTCCTTCTCCGTAGAATCCTCATTCCAAGACTGACTGAAGCTCGTAATTCTGGAGATCTGGATTAGCCGTTTGGATTGTATGAGTTCACCCAGAAAGTCTTCGACACACGAAGGGAAGAAAGGAGAAAGGAGAAGGAATTTATGTGGAAGAAAAAAGAATGTGGAAAAAAAGGGAAGAGGGAGAAACCTGGGGGGTTGAGGGTTTATATACAATTTTCCTTTTCTCGCCTCGCACTGTTTAATTGCAGCCATCGACCATGCAGGAGCAGCCCCCCGGGCAATATATAAAGGTGCGCATTCCCCCTAGTTCCGAAGCCATTCCCAGAAAATTGTCGTTAATGTGTCCTAGCATTTTGAAGAGCATAGATCATTTGTTACTGAATCAGACTACAGACTAGACGNTAGCATTTTGAAGAGCATAGATCATTTGTTACTGAATCAGACTACAGACTAGACGGTTCACTGCTCATTTCTTGCTTCTTACTAATATATCAACCTATCTACTTACTAACTTACCGAACAACCGACGGAGTGTCTTGATCTTAGTGACTTTTTAGATTTGTGACGTCTTCTACCATCGAAAGGTGATAGGGCAGAAATTTGAATGAACCATTGCCAGCTTAAAGCCATGCGATTCGTTAAGTTATTATGAATCATCAAAAATGTTGATTTTTATCTAATGAATGCTACCCTTCGTGGACATCTGGGAAGGTGTTAATTTTAGTGGGTGTCCAGTATTTAAGGGGGTAAAAAGCCCAGGCCACCAATCTGTCCATTGTCTCACTTGTGAAACTTGCACTAGTCTCGGGAGACTTTCACCACTGCTACTTATAAGATGTGGGAAAATCAAGATATGGAAAATAATGCTGCCACCACCAAAAAATATTGCATGGTAATGTGGTCACCACAATTGGACCACAGGTGCTGGTAACCCACGATTGGAACTTCTTGGGGCCTTATATGCAGGACCAAGCACCACAATCGCCATACTTTTCAACTTTTCAAGTCTTACGAATAACCTCACTGTTTCAATCGGTTATTGGTATATTATTGAGATTTACCATCGCGTGAAAACCATTGATTGGTTTGGGGAATTCCAATCGGGGCTTTTGTTGGAGATTGCCTTGTGTGCAGTTTCCATTTTTTCCTGGCACAGTTAGCTTTGTGAACTGGTTGCTTCAGATGAGCCATTGAGAAGTCGTCTTTTATGGCTGTTTCAGAAAATTTACAGAGGAATACGTCTGAAGAGAGTGTATTTCGGTATATGGCCTGCACCTCGGTATGTCTGCACCTCGGTTATCTCCGCGGTTGCATATGTCCGCGTAAATTGTGGCATCGCTTATCTCCGCCCGGACATAACAGTACCCTTACCTCCGATTCAACATCTTTCCCCGTCCTATACAAAACCACTGATAGTTTAACTCCGCTAGCTCCCGTCTATGTCGGTCATCTCCGCGATCACGTGGCCCTCACGTGACACACTCTAACAACACCACTAAACTAAACTAAAGTCCGATTACTTCGTCTACTAGACCCTCCAAATGCTTATCTCCTGATACCTGATTGAAGCTATGACAATTGGCTCAGAAATAATTGTGCTTAGAGTTAATGGTCGTGCGCGGCACAATACTGTACACCAATGGCCCTAGTACCACCCAGCCAGTTTCAAAAGATAAATTTTCAGACCTCAGTAACTCGTAGCCAAGATTTCTTCTCTCCGCTTTCGATTATACTAAAGCTCTTGTACTTGGTGTAGTAGTGTGTATAAACCCTGGCTCGTCACTATATGCAGGTCTCAGCTGAACCAATGAGGTTTTCTTGTCCAACGTGACTTCCACGTGGCTCCCTGGATTTAAATTCCAGGAATGGTCACAATAGGAATGAGGACCCGTTTATGGAGTCCACGAACCCGTTTTATAAAAAACAGTTAAAGGCGATAAAATAGCGTTTTTCAGATCTAGGTATAACCACATACTAAATCAATATATCTGAATAAACCTAGAGTATAAGGAGCCAAAACCATTATAGTTCCATTTTTTTAAATGATTATAGCGTGAATATCCACGATTCTAGGCCCCAGCAAGTTATATGCAGGATACTTTCATTATCACACAGAATTACATACATTCAGGTACAGAACCAGATTCTTATTGTCATGAATGTAGACACCCACCCAGATACTTTTGATTTGTATAGGTGTAGATACAAAGGAAAGAACTAGCGTTGGCGGACTATATGCCGGAATATGCAAGAATGTACCAGAATAGGTCAGATTGCAAGCCCCACACTTAATCAAATCGGCCTAAACTTGGCAGATATTATTTTAGGCTACTTTATGAGCTCCTCACCGATGTTGGGCTAGTGGGCATTGCTGGAACCCGTAAAACCGACCCTACGCCGACCTGCATGTAACCTTTTCTGGTCCAATACGTAAGAAGCAAGTCCCAGCCATTAATTTACTGGACGAATACAGTTCTAAGTGGCCGAAAAAACACTGATTTTTATATTTATTCAGAAAAAACCAGAAATTTAACGAGCAGAGATGACCACAAAGGGTCCAGAACTCTTACAATTGTTCAGAAACAATTACACCATGGTCGATCGTCTAAAGAAGCTCAATTAATGGCTAGTAAAAAGTACAAGCATTATTTGTAGGATCTCAGATTTACTGTACCCTTTTTTTCTGATCTTGAAAATCTGAAATTTGAGCCATGGGGACGTTTTTAATAGTTAATTTACTTCGTACTCTGTATGCAGGAGCATGTCTTATTCAGCCATATATTTTTAATAAAACCACGACTAATTCTTGTCTAATTGAATGTAGATTTATACTGCCTTGCTCTTATGGAAGACAGAAGTTAATGATGTCGATACTTATTGACTCTTTTTTTATGTGTGTACTGCAGATAATAGCTTGTACTGTATATAATGGCTAATACGGCATACAGTTGGATTTACTGCATTTTTAGGCAGAACTGTAGAGTTTATTAGCGATGTAGTCGTAATTCAAGGCTATTTCGGTAATTCCGGTGAAAGGAATCACCACTGGGAACACACAAAATTGGACAAAGAGCAGATAATACTATGTTATCCTGCATATAGACCTCTTTCCATACAATCCAAAGTATCCATTACAAATTACTTGGTTCTCAACTGACTCCTTCATACAACGTGTCACTTTCCAAATGCTACATACATTATATGTATTTCCAACATTTAAGTGGAATTTTTTTTGGACCTGCATATAACAAAAGCGTGCCATGCTCATATCACAGCTCGCGCGCGTGGTGAATGCAGCCTATCGCAAATCACTCAAGAGACGGCCTGAGTTCTAAACCACAAGGCTAATTGCTTTGATCCAAGCAACTTGAGCTCCGTGTTTTTTTCTGCACGCTCCCTACTCTGTACTGCAGATAAAACCCCGCCGTACTGCACACACCCGTTGTTGTACTGCACCCGGCCGCCAGCACCCGCCCAATCCCCCCGAGATTTCTTCCGCCATGGCTCCGAATCTGCTCCCGAAAACAAGCATGCTGGATCTGGATTTGGCGCATGTTGGCCTAAGGCCTCAACCGGCGCTGGTTTCAAATCTGCTGTCGATTTCCCAAGAAAATGTGGTGTGTGGATCTGAAGCAATTTCCGGAGACCAAATTGAAGTTGGAGAAGGAATAAAACACCTTAATATCCTGGAATGCTTGGAGGGCCAAATGGGGGTTTTGGAGGATCTAGAAGGGTCCAGGGGCTCGGTAATTGAACCCCGAGACACGGAATTACCTGGAATTCCACGAAAAACGGGGAAAATCGGACAAGGAGAAGGTCTAGAAGGTGATTTGACGATAGAGGAGGGACAATTTTCGGGGGAACCGAAAAAGGTAGGTAAATCTGGGAAACTCCCAGATAAATCCATCAAATCAATCAAATCGGGAGAGTCTGGAGAGTCTGGCAAATCGGGGAAATCTGGAAAATCGGGGAAAACCGGAGATAAAGACAGGAAAACCGGAGAAAAACTGGTAGGGTCCAAAAACGGCCCTTCTGCAGCCAGTGCCAAGGCCGGAGGCCGGGAAATCGCCCGAAGCATCCTCTACATCGGCGGTCTAGACCGGACCATCACGGAAACAACGCTTGAAAATGTGCTTTCGGCCAATGGATCGGTTCTCTCGGTCAAAATGATCGCCGACAAAAATAAACCCGGGTTTAACTATGCATTTGTTCATTTCCGGAGTGAAGAAGATGCAATGGAAGCCATTGGGGCCTACGACGGGCACGTGATCCAGCAAACATGTCTAAACATTAATTTTGCTTACCAATCGTCCACGTTCAACACCCACCAAAAGAGCCATTTCCAAACATTCAACCTTTTTGTTGGGGACCTTTCGCCGGAAGTGGACGATGAAGGCCTATTCCGGTTTTTCCTGCACTTTGCATCCCTTAAGCTGGCCCATGTCATGTGGGACATGCAAACCAGCCGGTCCCGAGGCTACGGGTTTGTCACGTTTCTTGATATGGGCGAAGCAGAGAGTGCCATGCAGTCCATGAATGGAAAGACCCTTTTGGGAAGGACTATCCGATGCAACTGGGCCCTGTACAAGCTGCCTGCAGGACCGGCCCATCGGGGCCCCAAGGCTCGGGCCAGACGGGGGCAAAAGTATGCCCCTTTTCTGTTTTCGTCGTTTCCGCCCGAGTACATGAATGGTGGCCTCGGTTTCCCAAACCAGCAGTTCCAGCCGGTACTGTATAACTTCAGCGTGGGTGGTATAAATACGGGAATTTTCCCAGATTCCCAGGGTCAAAAAGGCACCCATTTCCTGGGAATTGAAGGGGAAAATCATGGTTCAGATGCAGAAAACCAGAGCTTCCAACCCTCAGAAACCGGCTTCCTACCTCCAGAAACCCGTTTCCAAACCCCGGAATTCCTGGTTTCTCCAATGTACGGAATGTACCAAAACCGAGGGAATTACGGTGGGTTTCTCAATGGTCCAAACGGGCCAAATGGGCTAAATGGGCCAAATGGGCAGAATGGGCGGAATGGGCGGAATGGGCAGAATGGGCAGAATGGACCAAATGGACAAAACCCCCACCTTCGACCCAATTTTTCACCCCATCCTTCCATCCACCATCAGGAATACGAAATGGTCCTCGCCCAGTCTCCTCTCTGGCAAACAACCGTGTACATTGGAAACTTGGCGCCGGCCAGTCTCCACGATGACTTGGTGCCGATGCTCCAGAGCTTTGGCTACATCGTGGACTTGAAGTTGCACCCGGACCGGGGCTGTGCTTTCTGCAGGTACGATACCCATGAACGTGCTGCCATGGCCATAGTTCAAATGTCCGGCTTGTCTTTTAATGGCCGTGCATTAAGATGTGGTTGGGGCAAGTCCCGTGACCCTCCCAATACGGCACAAAATACGGCACAGAGTCTGGGGCCTGGACTGAATTTGGACCGGAATTTGGACCTGGAACAGAATCTGAAACACGGTCTGAAAGCCCTGGCTCCGAGGTGCTTGAAGTACGGGGCCTCGGCTCAACCCGAGTACTCGGACCAGAACAATGGGTGGTAGCATGCAGGCCATGAGCCGGAAAGGTGACGCTCAATGGCCGTGGCTGACCAATCGACCAATCAGAAAACGAATCTGCAGACTAATCAGGGGATTTAAGTCACTAATTAGGCCTAATTACGATTGCCTAATTAGGACTTTCGGACTAATTGGGACCGATTACGATTGCCTAATTAGGACACTCTCGAACTAATTAGGACTCAGGGTCTAATTACGATTGCCTAATTAGGACACTCTCGAACTAATTAGGACTCAGGGTCTAATTACGATTGCCTAATTAGGACTGGGTTGGCTGAATGATGAATGGCTTGGTGATGGGTTGCTGGAGGTGGTCTATATACAGGCCACGGAAATATCCTTCCAAACCCATCAACAGATTTTTTTAATTCGTCCAGTGGCAGAAGAAGAAAAACGGGAAAAAGAGAAACGGGAAAAAGAGGACATTGAAGAGATGGGCCTGAGACTGAAAGTGACAGTTTACGAGTGCATTGAAAAGGATGATTTGTATATATACTCAAGAACATTATTTTAATTAAAGATGCATTAGCAGGTGAATTTTACTAGGAACAGTGATGTGGTGAATTTTACTAGAAATAGTGATGTGGTAATTTTGGGGTGTATGCAGGAAGTCACGTGATAGTCGCATGACGTTCGCACGTGCCCTGCGCACGCGACTTCCCACACGTGATCTCATTTTCCAACACGTTACACAATGTCCCATCACCCTTTTTTTAAACTACAAATACTCTAGACTATAACAACGTTGGTCAGTACCCACAAGACTTTCTCGGAATTACTATACATTAGCTGTATAAAAAATAAAAGTCACGTGACCAATACACTTTACTAAACCTCGAGCCCTGACTAATCCCCCAAAACTCCACCAAATTCCCCAAAAAACACCACCACCCTATTCCAAACCCCCCCAAATCCCCTAACTTCATTAAAAGAATCCCAAATCCCGTCTTTGTTTGGTTTTTTTCTACTTTGCTGGGCTTGGACTTTGCAGGGGCCTGCATACAAGCGCGGGTGCGCTCAGCTCAGCTTTTTCTGCCAAAATCGATTTACATGTCTTCCAAGCTTGCCCCCATCCTCATCGTGGCACTCCCTGGCATTCTCCTTTTAGCGTGTCTAGACACTCGTTTTGCAACCCTTTTAACTTTAGCAGCCAATTTTGCCGCCAATTTTGCCACCAATTTTGCCACCGTGGCTTTCACTAAACTCGCCCCGCTTGCTACTGCCCTTTTGGTGCTTGTAGCGTGTTTGTCTTCGTGTCGTTCGTATATTGGCAGCCATTTGCACTCGGTCTTTTCTCCGATGGTTTCCATGACCCGGACGTGGAACCTGCGTTTTTCGGCGGGTCTGGCTCGTTTGGGGGGAGAAATCGGCGGTTTGGCCAACGACGGCAACACGTGTTTCATGAATTCCGTGCTCCAGGCGTTGGCGTCGTCTGAACAACTCATGGCGTTTTTTTCCCGGGAAATTCGGGGCCAGGATGGTGACGTGGCGCCACAAATGCGTTTTACTGCCACTTTGAAGGCGCTCCTTGACGATTTGAACGGCTCCTATGGCTCTAGGGGTAAGGAATTCTCCACCCGGGGGCTTCTTAAGCGTATGCCCGATGGGCCCAAGCAAAATTTCTTCATGGGCTATAACCAGGAGGATGCCCAGGAATTCTACCAGCAAATCATGCGGATTGTGGAGAAGGAGCTTCAAACGCGAAGGAATAGCGATGATGGCGAAGGAAACGGTGGAGAAGAAAAGACGAATGATAAGACAAGGCAGTATGTCCCCATGCAGGACTCGACTTCTTCCACAGTTTACGTTCCTGCCGAGCAGATCGATCCCAATGTGGATGCTC
The DNA here is from genome assembly GCA_002374555.1 of Metschnikowia mauinuiana. NCBI lineage: Eukaryota > Fungi > Ascomycota > Pichiomycetes > Serinales > Metschnikowiaceae > Metschnikowia > Metschnikowia mauinuiana. The sequence continues at coordinate 4,272 of NKZY01000741.1, read as the reverse complement.
TGAAGCAACTAGGCTTTGCTCTTCATTTGGTTACCCCAGTGGACGGTATTTCCGCCGAGCGTATCGGGTGCATGAACTGTGGAGAAACGGGCGGAATCCGGTACTCCGTGAACTCCGGGCTAAGCTTAAACCTTCCCTATGACCGGAGTTTTGGCAGCCATTATAAACTCAACGAGCTTTTGGACGAATGGAAAAAACCAGAGTTCATTGATGACGTCAACTGCAACCGGTGTGGCTTGGTACAGACCCGGGACTTTCTCCAGGATGGCATGAAGTCCAACGAAGCACTAGTGCCCAAATTCCTGGAACGCATCCGGGAAATCGACGCCGAGCTCGAAAACCCTTACATTTCCGATGATGTGTTCGAGCGGCTCACCACCAAGCAAATGATCCGGAAAACCCGCAAATCAAAGCAGATTTTCTTGGGCTCGCCGCCTCCTTTGCTCTGCATTCACATCAACCGCTCGGTGATGGATCCGCATACGTTTCTGATCATGAAGAATTCTAAGAACTTATCGTTTCCTGCAGTCCTCGACATGGCTCCGTATACTGCCGAAGCATGGGATGTGAACATGGATGCTAGACGGCCATTCCGAAAACAAGACGAGCAGGAACTAGAGAAAATGGAACTAGAGAAAATGGAACTAGAGAAACTGGGAACCGAGAGTCTTAATGCCGAGAGTCTTAATGCCGAGAGTCTTAATGCCGAGAGTCATAATACAAACCTTATTGGAACGGAAACTCTTAATGCCGGTCTTAATACTGAGAGTTTTAATACTGAGAGTCTCAATGGAATCAACAAAAAAGGACCTCGTTTCAACTATAACCTCCGGGCCGTGATTCTGCATATGGGCACCCACAACTACGGCCACTACATCTGCTATCGGAAACATCGGGGCGTATGGTGGAAAGCCAACGACGAGGCCATCTATTCTACCAGCGAAGAAGAGGTGCTTACGTCGCCAGGAACGTTTATGCTCTTTTACGAGCGAGGCCAGCACGAGACTACGGCCAAAGACCAGACGGAACCAAAAGCTCAGGACGAAAATGATGAAAACGAAAATGATGGAACCGAAAGTGAAGACAATGGCGATGAAGAAAATGCAGAAGGCGATAAAGATGCAAAAAACTCAGAGGATAGCGATGAAGATGCAAAAAACTCAGAGGATAGCGATGAAGATGGAAAAAACTCAGAGGATGGCGATGAAGATGGTGAAAAGGGCTCCTACTCTCTGTCGGACTCCGATTCCGACTCTCGCCCACATCTGGTGTCCCATCTCCCCGGTGAGGAACGGGCGTTCCATGTGTAATATAATCAGACACTCCACTGTAATTATGCCAGCTGGACGGTTGATCTAGAAGTTCTGAAGTCGTTGACGCCATCAGTACCTTAAAATAGAGTCTTAGAGAAGTTAGCACACGCTATAGTAAGTAAGTAAGGTTTAAAGCCCTCGAGAATGACTATTCTATGAAGTTTCCAGGAAAAAGGGGCCAATTTGGGGTTTATTAACTTTTATTTGGAATTGGTGCTTATATGCAGGACCAAGAGGTTGGTACGATTTACTTCCTATACACAACAATTTAAAACATTATAGAGTGAGTTATGGGCATTATGGAGGATTCACACCCTGAATTATGTGACATTTGTTTTAATTTCCTGGCTTTATAACGATTATTTGGAGATATCCCGGAAAACCCTCCGGAAAATGTACTTTCCGCCCAAACAAATCAAAAAAGAACACTCTCATACTATTTCGCAAGCAATTTCTGGCGCCACTACAGTCCCTTAAATTGTTTTGGAAGTAAATAGCGGTAAACCTCGATCATAAGTTTGTGACCTGCATATAAGCCAGACCAAAAAACTAATAATTTCGTAACAGTTCCTGATTTACCTTCTGGTGTCCTAATTCCTTAAGACAGATTTTTTTATCTCAGAACCAATTGAACTTTTACGAGAGTCAGATGAAGGTTGTAATCCTGCATAATGGCACGGATTCAAAGCCAATGGGAAAACTCTATAAAACACCACGAAATTTTTACAACTAAACATTTTAAAAAAGGGCGATTTAAAGATCAAAAGAAATCGATTCCCAAGTCCAACCCCAAAATTCCATTGTTTTTCTTTGATTTTGCACTTTAAAACCAAGTTTTTATTGAGTTGTACGTAATTTTTTTTAGGTTCGCGAATATCGCACTTTTTATCAATTTGGGTGCGAAAAACTACTAAAAAAACACACACCTTTTCTTCCAGTCCCACTCCATTCAAGTCTACTATTGCAGTCTACTATTCCAGTCTACTATTGCAGTCTACTATTCCAGTCTACTATTGCAGTCTACTATTGCAGTCCACTATTGCAGTCCACTATTGCAGTCTATAGTATTAGTAGAAAGCGTGGAGTGTATATAGTGAGCTTATACCTTTATGTGTGACCATTTGTAGTGAGGACCATGATTCTCAATGCATTGACTCAACAGTCCCTTAATGTAAATGACCGACCTCTCGAGTATATTATACAAATTTACGAGAAGATTCTACAAATTTACGAGAAGATTCTACAAATTTACGAGCATTTCATGCAAATTTACGGAGAAAATCTACAATTATACGAGATAAATGTACAATTTTACGACAAACGTCCACACGTTTACGAGCATACTATACAATTTTACGATACAAATCGACAATTATACGAGGGTTTTATTCAATTTAAGAGGACATTTAACAATTTTTCGAAAGAAGCTGCAATTTCCCAAGCACGAATATGCGATGATGCACATATATGAGACATGAACTTCATGTATGTTCCATCATGTGACTGAAAAAGAGTAATTATGAATTCAAATTTATTCTTGATCACAAGGTATTTAGACTGATGTTAGTATGATGTTAAGATAAGAACATGTAGAAGCGTACTTTTAAAGATAAAAAGAATGAAAAGTGATTGAACAAATTGGAAAGAATGCGGGAAAGTGGGAACATGGGTATATGTACCTGGCAATGGTTTTTTTTGAGGTTTTCTGAGGTTTTTGGTCTTTTCTGAGGTTTTTGGTCTTTTCTGAGGTTTTTGGTCTTTTCATTTTTGGAGGTGAAGATCCTCGAGTTTCTCAACCGTAATGCGTAATCCAACAACTTTATCCAATTGCTAAATACCTTCATGCACAGGGAACAACTATGCCTTGTGTTTGAGAACTTGACGTTCAATTTGTACGAGCTCATCAAACAGAACCAGTTCCATGGACCAGTTCCATGGAGCAGTTCCATGGAGCAGTTCTATGGCCTTAACATGAAGCTAGTAGTAGACTTGAATCCCCCAGCAAAAAGTGCATTTTAAGGTTGACATTAATGAATTTTTCAAAGATATTTCTAATCAATGTGGATTGATCTACCACTATTCTCAGATGTATTTAAAGCCTTCAATAATATCTTATTAAAAGAGGCTACTGGATTGATCTGGAGTGTGAACGGTCATCAAATGTATCTATCATAGATTAGTAGTTGTTTTACAGAGCACATAAGATGTGCAGGCGAAAGTGCTAGGAATCTTTGACTATCAACCGGATTAAAGTCCATAGGGTTAAGGAAAAAGCATAGCTAAAACAGTTAAAACCAGAAATAAATAATAGTCATCGGGGGACACGATGCTTCATTGGATGACAAGACAGTTTCTCAATCAGTATTACTTTCCCTGCTGAACCCATTAGGACTTACCTCATATCTTCTTAATATTACATGAAGAATGAGATGGAATGCTCAAGGTGAGAATTCTGAACACACTTGGCTACGTTTGAAACAACAATATTTTTCTTTTCAGTGGGATTCCAAAAGACCCTCTAGTCTAAACACGCTACAGTATAAGAATGAATGATTTTTAAAAATGTATTAACCCGAAATAAGACTTAGTTCCATGGAACGTAGTCTCAACTTATATAAGCATAGATTTTCGAAAGTGTTAGCACAAGACTCAGTACTGAGTTCTGCTTAAGCAATGACACAGGCTGGAGACCATCCGTACTTGGTTTTGAGAGTCCAGAAGTTGTCCTTTGGGGCAGAGGTGGATTTCTTAGAGGTTTGTTGAGGAGCAGCCATTATGATTGATTGAATGATTGATTGAGTGATGATAAAAAAAATTTTTAGAAAGGATAATGGGCCGTCTTATATACTTTTCATTTCATCTTTCCATGTGCCTCAATGCATGTTTGGCCGTTATACCTTCAAAGATGATTTTTCATGGATGCGTCTGAAGTTTTAGACCCTTGCCTATTTGGGCGAGC
>NKZY01000739.1:0-21420 GCA_002374555.1 Metschnikowia mauinuiana | reverse complement strand
AACCGTCCTATCGACGACGTTTCTAGTGTGATTAAAGTTTACCCCCACGCGCGTCACTAAGATCCTCAACCTCAACTAACCTCTAAGCACACTCACGGAGTTTTTTCACCGACCAACGGTTTTCTCCGCCCGAATTCGTAGTTAGTTTATAGTTACGAATACACATATATATATATATACCGCCCAACGGTTTTCTCCGCCCGAATTCGTAGTCAGTTTATAGTTACGAATACACATATATATATATATACCAGTACACCCTAAGATGCACACCCATTGTTTTACTGACAATTTCAATCCTAATCATTTGATTCCTCACGTCTTCTACCTTCAAGTCATAAGCCTTGCAGTGACTTAGAAATTAGTCATTGCAGCTAGTGTATTACCTCGCTTCGTTCAGAAATGAGCAATCTCGGTTGTAAACATATGATTCACCAGATTTAGGCTCTTGTGTAATGGCTGCAATAGCTTATAGACATCTAGTCTCGTAACACCAGTTCTATGGGCAAATGTTCCCCATTAATGTAAACGTCACATTTTTGGCCATATTTTCTCTTGTTTTCTAAGTATTCCTGATGAGCATTTTTCCCATAGTAGTGAGTGGTACATGTCAGCTTCAGTCGAAGCAGAGGGTCCCCCTTGCTCGTATGCACACGTTCTTGATTTATATAAATGTCACACTGCCCATCGTAGTATTTCACGTACGGCTCAAGGTCTTTAAGCGCAGTTTTCCCGTAATAGCGAAGAGCACACGGCCATTGAAGCTCTTGCTCGAGGTACATACTTTTTTTAGGATTAATGAGCACCGCAGACTCAGTTCTCCTATTGTAAGGCAAGAGGTAAATCTCTACCTTCCAGCAAAAACTAGCCTCACGCGCCTCAAGTTTCCTGTAAATCACCCGCGCTGGGCCAGTAGTCACAGCACACGAGTAATATGGACCCGGAAGCTTCGATTGATTATCCAAATTTAATTTAGTTCGATTTACGTTCGGTCCATACGCCAATTCACCCAGGTAGAACCCCGCATTTTGCCTTTCGGGAACTTTCGCATTGAAAGCGTAATTGTCTTCCAAGATAAACTCAGCAGGGACAGCATTCAGAATTCCATGTGAGAATAGGCTCGAATATCCAAAGTGTTGTCCAAGATCCATTCCGTGGAGCGGTACAAGAATACCACCAACGTCAGCAAAGAAGACCCATGGAAATTTCAGGTCCGTCAACATAGTTGATGCGGCAGCAAGAAAGGCGAAAGAAGAAGTAATGAACAATTGGATTACTTTCATGATATTTTTTGATGCTCTTGAAGAAAGGCAAAAGCCATCTTTTATAAACATAAAAAGTGTCACGCATTCCTTCCCAACAATACGAGGAGAAACATGAGCAATCACTGAACCATGCACACTTCCTGCAAGAGTGGGGTCACCATGTTTGATTTTGTGAAGCCTGCCCCGATTCAGCTACGTCAGTGACTGTTGATTTGAGTACATTACTACTTCAGATTTGGCAACTTGTCATCCATCATTAGGTTTCGTTATTATAAATCACCTCGCATCTTACTCATCAATGTATCTTTCGCCCTTTTCTTTCCTCCCTCTGGATATGTGATTGAGCAGTCTTATCATTTACAATTTTGGTAGTAGTATCCACTGCTCATAATAATTTCGATCGGGAAATTTCATATTCAAGAGATTTAGTTAAACTTACTCCCCCAATTTTTTCAAATTAAAGCAACGATACATAATCTTCAGTCCTGACACATGGTCCATGTGCGGAGGTTGTTCATATACACATTAGTCCGCCAGGCTGCACATCATGTGCCCCGTGGCGCGCCTGGCCCGTTGCTTCAGGCTATATGTTGACTTGGATTATTAGTCGCATTGTATTGCTGAACAAGGCAGGTTGTAATCATTTTTATGGATATGATCTTCATTATAGCAGACTTTTTGTCGAATCCCATCTATATTCATGAAGCTGCATCAAACGATCATTCCAAAATCTTAAATGAAGGCAATAAAACTGTCAACAAGAACCATAACTTTGAATTTATTAGAGACTACTTTTAAGGCGAGGCACATGATATATATTTATGCCTGGAGGACACTGCGTGGCTGCAAAAAATACACGCACACACTGTGTATGTATGCAGTCTACATGGGAATGGATATGTAATTTTCAGCAGAAAGCAGTGATTGTATAGTAAAAGAAATACTTCTGAAGCAATATCCTAATTGAAATCTTTACTTCAGTCTATGTTTTGATTCGTGAAAGGTGACTTGGACGGATCCTTCCAGGTTCATGAATACTCATGGTGTTGTTTTAGTTTCTTTTAGGTGAAGCAAAATTTAGGTCAAAATCACAGGGAAACTTTTCCTCATTACTCAAATGGCTTTTTCAATAAAGCCCAATTGAATTTTGAAAGTCGCTTATCAAATGAAAAGATTCCGGCCTGGTCTTTCTCCTGAATCTCCTTGTTGAACTTTGTCCCTTGGTCAGTTCATAAGCTGGAACTATTGCGAAATCGGCCTCTAACACTCTAGTCAGCGAGGCACTTTAATTGTCACTTCAGTCATTTGTATTCTGGTCTGTCTCTAGGCTAATACTAGGAATTCGCTATTTCCTCTCATTAACTGAGCTGATTCGTTACCCGTAAAACCCTATGAGCGGGATCTCCTTATGCAGTCGCACCGTGTCCCTTCGGGGCCACGCCGCCCGGTGGCCTCAGCGGCTCCTACATATAAAAGACGACCTGTCTCATTTGGACATAATCATATGCAGACACACGAGTATGCAGTACATATCTGATACCACTACGCCAGGTAATCACCAACTATACTGATGCAGCATCCACTTAGATAAAGACATGCTAGCCAGAATTCTTTTGAGACTTAAACACAAAATTTCCCCGGAACTTGGGTATTCTGAAGTAGCAAAATGTGAACCTTTACCCAAAAAAGTCATGTTTTGTGGTGATCATGCGCGCGGGGCTATGGATACTCGCGCATGAGTAAAATTTCATTTTTCGGAGCTTCATATCACCATCCAAGTTGAATTCGACGCGAAGAATAGTACGTTCGAAAAAACCGTCTGTTAATCCCGCGTATCCCAGTGTGGACGTTTCTATAGTCTTAGCGTAGCCTTCTTGTATGGAATACTTGGCAGGGACAATTGGAGAGCCTCTATAGGAAAGCACACTGCGCTCAGTGCTGAACTTGTGTAAGGCATGATCGGATAGCGGAATTGAGATGCCCTTATTATTTGGAGAAAATTCCATCGAAAAGTCGGGTGAAACCCTCAATGTTCTTAATAAAGTAAATCCTGGCATGGACGTGTGACCTTAGGCGTATATGCATCTTTTTCTTTAGCCTCAAGCGCAAATAACGCACGGCAATCAGTAATTTACTCCCTAACTTCTTTGGATATAGACACATCTGTCATAGGAAGCCCCATTTTTCGGTCGCAAGGCGAGAGGCAGATTTCCACTTCCGAACAATGTGGCATGGGCGTAATGCTATGTGCATTTCCATGCACGACGTCGTAAGGACTGACGCACGAGTAAAAGGGGTAATTTAGAACCATTATTTGCCTATTGAAAACCAAGAATTTTTCCTGGAAACCACGGCCGAAAAGAGAGGCTTCTGGTAAAGTCTACGTGCCCTAGCGTGGGGGTTCCATAGGTAATAGCGTAGCCATTTTTAAAGACAAACTTGGCAACGGTGTCCGACAAATTCATGGAACCAGAAACATTGACTTGGGTACTGAATTTTTGAACATTTTCCCGCACAGTGGTTCCGGCTTTTGCGAAAAAAGCTAATGGAGGCTCTGCACATGCTGTGGTGACGAAGAGTGAGGTAAGAGACCAACTAGTGACTCTCATGATGATTTTGACACTCTTGGAGAACGGCAAAATAGCCGACTTATATGCCTTTTTTATTATATCGCAATCGTTTTGAGAGCGTTTCCTTGGCTTCAAAATAATAATCAGATGATATGTGGAACGGTCCGGATACATACAGGCATTCTGTATATGTGTAATCAAGATCATCTTTTCGAGGAGATTTACCCCTTTGTTGTATACTTGACAAGTTTAGGAGATCAAAAAGCCAAACAGCCATAAACCGAGATCCAATCATAGAGCCTTCGTCGACTTTTCTTCACCCTGATTCCATCAAAATTCTTTAGGTTCTGGCATTAGACTTTTCCGTCTCTTCTTTTCATTCAATGGATGGTAGGTTTACACAGGCGCTATGGTCTCTGAAAGGGGTGATGGGTGATAAAATAAAGCCTAAATCCGTGGGAAAATTTCTAATTCCAAAAGGCAAAGGGCAGCAAAGTGGCTCTGATTGGCACATTGTTTAAAGCTGGTTTTGATTATTTAAGAGTACCTTAGAACCAAGGAAGACGCTTGATATAATTATGGCTTCATACCTTCGAGAAAGCTTGGATCGTTGCATTTCTTTCTTGATTAGCTAGGAAAATTATCAGGAGAGGAGTATTACATCAGTTCTTGGATAATAATCCCTAATACGGCTTGGCTAATTTTTTAGGGAGCGGAGAAGAGGTACTTTTGTATTCGAAGTGTACAACTATATAATTCGGCTTGCACATACACATGGGTGTGCACATAATATCCTGGCTTATCAGCCGCACCTCGCATTCCACCACAATATGTGAAAAGTAGTAGATGTGGCCCCTCATACACTCAACCTAGTTAATTGAGCAAAAGATTAATCGAATCATGTTCGGAATTTAGTAAAAAGCCAGATTTTCCAGTATTTTGATTTTTCAGCCTGATCCTGATTTTTAGTTCAATATTTTCTTTTCACATCTTCCTCTTTCGAACATTTTGCTAGAACCGGTTCAAATTGCGAACTTCCTTCAGGTCCATTAAATCAACATGTACACACAAATTAATTGATCAATATAGTTGCCCAGATTGTATCTTTTTAAAAAACAACTGTTTTAACAAAAAGTGTAAAAGGAAAATCAGGTGTTGATACATTCAGGTCAGTACTCATTTCACTTACCGCACCCAGCACACCAAACTGAAACGAACTTCGAACGTTTTTACTTAGTGTAGATAGAAGCTTCTCTTTCTTATGCTTTTTCCTGACTCAACTGATATATTTTGACTACTTAATTTATAGGATTTTATTCGGCAGTTTCTGAAATCATTCAGCAATAAATCCGAGTCCCAGATTTTCATACTCTACTGCCATGCTCCTCAGTACGAGACCAAAGAATGGAGAGTTTCCTCATCTGTAAATAGTTACCTCTCTAAAGACGGTTTTCACAAGGATGCAAGGGGAAATGGGACTCTCGGAGTTTACTTTCGAGAAGTAATTCATAATCCATAAATTACAACACCGTATTATTTGCTCAATAAATAAGTGAAGTCAACCACACTCCCTTATCGTTTATCAACTTTTACTCTCTCATTACTTTCTAAGCTTCATCTACATCATTTTTTATAGTCCATTTCTTTCAACTATCTGTATTATGAGATAGATTCCAAAAACATCTCGTGAATCGCGATCAGCTTGACCAATAATTTTTTTGTTGACCACTTGAAAAGTGGAAGATTAGACTCTTTGCAGCAAATTTCTCCCTGAAACCACAAAACTGGGAACTTTAGACTACGGTAAAAAACACTTTCTACCAAAGTATTCGAAAGATTCAGAATTGGCTTGAAGTTTTTACATTATAAGAGAGAAGAGAGATACCTGGCTCTAAACTGTGAAGACAAGAAGTACTCACTTATGAGGTACTCTTGTAGTGAGATCTTTTTTTTTGAGAATATATCAAATGAATTTCCAAGATAATTAAATATCTTTGAAATGACTAGATTTTTGACAAAATTATATTGAGTACCTTGAACAATTAGTAAATGGGTCATTAGACTCTATTGTGTCTCTCGGTGCGCACCATATAACCGCATGCCCAGCAAGTTTTTTTCTGGTTCATGTCAATGTGCTGAATAGGCTCTGAAATTTTGAAAAAATATATACGAGGACACCTAGCCACACAGAAGGCTTGGCTCATGTCCCCAAGAGCCATCAAGTCTTCGGAATATGGGGATGTACAATTTTGGATCTGGCGGTCTTCATTGTCTCCGCAACGTAAACGGACCCACAGTTGGGGCTACCTTTTTCGAGAAATAATCTGTAGTACTTTATTATCCCACATGCATGCTCGCTCCGTTTTGGTCGACATGTCTTTGCGGTAAGCTAGTTTTGACAGAAGATGATTTTTACACCATAAGTCACGTGATGCTCAAATGTTGGAAGCGAGATTCTGGGTAAACACATGATTCCGCTCTGTTGTAGTCAATATACTGTGTCAATTTCTAATTAAATTATTTCTGATACTTTATTAGTAATGGGCAGTTTTAACATCGGCTGAAATTACCTGTTCCATGCTAACAATGGAGGCAGGTTGTATTCAGCCTTGAGTGTTGGGAAATTACATGTCCTCTGGATCGTTTCGAGTTGAAACAATTACAATGTTTTATAGGTATTTGGGTGCCCCCTAACTAGGTTCATTGGATCAACACACCTACCAGGTCCGAAAATTATGCATGGCCACATTTTCACTTGAAGGTAAAGGACAATGCATTTCGGCCCCTCGCGCATATCATTTTTAAGACGTGGCACATGGTAAAATTTAGGGAGCCCAAGCCGAGGTACATGAAATAACGAAACTAGATTTCACCAGACCTTCAAAATCTCTACTAGAGAGAGTTTGTCAGCCATGTCCAAAATGTTGGGACTGGGTGGTCTGATTCTAAGTCATGTCAATGAGCGAATGGGCCGCGTAAACGGCTCTGATTGGGATTCTGTTTTACAGGACATAAGTGACTCTCCACAGAAGGACATTTTTCACAGCCTATTTGAGGAGTGTCAAAATTTAACTAGTCTGCTTGACCATTTTCACTTTGAGATAGAAGTCTATTCTACTTGAAATTATCATCTACTTGGAAAATGAGAGGAAAAGGAATAGCCCCTTTTCTGGACAGCAATTTTGTCCAAAAAAGCACTGAAAGAATACAAAGACATTTTTTATGAGCCAACCCCACTCACTATTCTTCCCATTGGTCTCAAAATAGGTGAACAATGGAAAAGACGCGTAATTCCGTGAGGCTAAAGAAAATTATTCTCCTCTCCAATGCACATTGAACATTGGGAGGTTCTTGTATATTGACGTACAATATGAGCAGAATTTGGGTTGCTTCTGTCTTTATGAACCTATTCCCATGCAGCATGGTCGCGAAAGACCCTTGGGGTACTACCAAGTAGCTCAGTGAAAAAAAAATAAAAGTACACATACGAGGAAAAGTTTCCTTCTATGGCAAATTAGTCAGTTTATAGAAAATAATGAATATGATAAGATGTAACGCATCTTTAAAAACTATAGAAACATTGGATTTTGACCGATATGACCTCAATTGACCAACCTAATGATTAAACAGGTTATGAGGTGATATTGCTACCAATAATTCTCTTGGCACACATTGATCTGGCCAAGACTTTGCATATGCTTGGTCATGTTCCAAACCCCACCCAATAGTTTTTCAAAACAATACGCCACTTTGGCTGAAATGTATGTGTCTGGAAAGCTATATAAGGGGCCGTTTGTCCTCTGGTTTGGCTCATCAGAAAATATCCAAATTCATCATGAGAACAACTAAATTGATCCTCTCTTCCGCTATTGTTACTGCTGCCTTGGTAGAGCCTGTCCGCGTCTTCTACGCTGAATTCAATGGCACACTTGAACCAGTGACTAGCTTCCCCGTTACTCCTCTTGCTCCTCTTGCACTCGAAGATCCCACTCTTCCTCCTGTTCCTGAGTTCACTTTCAGCAATGGCATTGCTTCTACTGGAGTCGGCAAGGATGAGAAAGTCATTGGTATCTTCAAGGATTACTTGACCTTGGGTAGCCCTACTGAGGTTGAGCCATTCAAGTTGCAATTGGACGAGAACTCGAAGGTCGTGAACTTCCATCCCGAGGCTTGTCCGTATCCCAAGCCAGAAGTACTGGAAATGCTGCTGAAAAACAATCCTAACACTGAGCCTTTGAAGTGTTACCCCGCAGACTTCTACTTGATGACTCCTGGTGAAGCTGAGAGGCACGAGGCTTTAGTCAACAGCAAACAAAAGAGGGAAGACAACCCATCGAAAAATGAAAAAAAGAAAGAGTATTCTACAGAGGCCTTGATCTACTACTTCGTGAGTAGACGTCCTATCAACGGTGAGGCAAGAAGATTTTATTCTTTCTAAGTGGCTTTCTGAGCGTAAATGCGGCTTTCCGTTCTCGGAGGGGAGATTTGGAACCAACAAATTTCTGAATGCTACTAGTGCCAGTATTTTAGGGTCTATCCTTTCTTACCAAAAATAAAACTTTTTTTTTCATTAAATTTTTTACTTGTAGACTCAATATGTTATTTTAATTCAGTAAGATTATGATGTGGCACTCAAGTGGCTGATTTGTTAGTAGCTCTTCAAGGATTAGTCTTACCTAAGTAGGTGCGGACTAAGTAATCGTCCCTTTTACCAGGTAGCGAGATACAACCGTTACAAAATCTCACCAAAGAAGACTACCAAAAAAATACATAGCTGTAAAAATATCGCATGCTCTATTAATAACGGTAGTTTGAAGTTATAACAGCCATATTCAATGACAACCTCACCTTAGTGTCTACTTTGCTGCGTGCATGAAAAGTGCTCGCTAAAGAAGTAATCTCCCGCCTAAGAATACGAAGTTATGCACAATAGCCATTAACCAGCTCATTAAAAATATTAAAGCAGCTCATAACCGATTCATATACAGAATCAGTGATTTGATTTTTATTGTTTTCTGAGACACCCCGAAATCTTAGGCTGGTCCGAGATTTGTATCGTGGATTTATCAAATCTAAAACTACTGTCTTGGAGAGAATTGGCTTCTGAAATTAAAGTCAAGATGTGTCACCTTTGTTGTGGTGTCCTGCGCATAGTCACCCGTTTCAGAACACATCAATCGTGAGGACAAAACATAAATCTTTCAGGGATTTAGCTCAAAGATTCAACTAGAGCTTGGGGAAGCCCAGATTGAATATATGGAAGCTTTCCAAGGTTCAAAAAGGACATGCAATAGGAATCAGGCCTGTTGGGAGCCTGCGGAAGTGAGCGCAGTATTGACACTGCTGTAGGATCTGGTTTGAATTGAAATTTCATCACCCACGTCATCTCATTCACATCACGTAAGGACAGATCAAATTTTACTTTTTTTGTACAAAGGGAGACCTTTTTATCAATATTCGAATAGGGCAAAACTAAGCGGAGTGGCAGGATCTGAATAATAAAGGCATAGTTCTATGTGCAGACCAATGAGCTTGTCATCCATGAGTTAGGGGTATACTAGATTTTTGGTCGGCACTTTTATTTATTAGATCTCTAATACTCTAGTAAGTGTGCAACAGCAGCTCTTACCTCATTTATTAGTATTCTGGTTTCTCTCTAAACTAATATAGGAAACCGCTTTTTCCTCTTCTCAAACTGCGCTGTCATTCGCTCCCTATCTCTCTGACATAAGAGCAACTTCGTCGCCTCTTATATATTCCCTCAGTTAGGGACACGTGGGGCCCAAGTTAGACGAGACTTGGATTAACATTAGACGTCGTCTAGCATTGTTCTTCTCGTAACAATGTCCAACCTGTTTTCGTCTGGCTATACTGCATGTGACTGCACATGTACATGCAGAGCGTGTAAGACTCGCACAGCTTCCACCTTCAACAGAACTGGTAGAACTTGAGAAAAAAAATGGCACGCACTGGCGGACTAGAAATGCACATAAACCTAGTGGCCATAATTGGTACTTAGTCAGTGGTACTTTCTGAACAATACACCTGGTATTAATATGATCTCCAAAAAATGTATGTTCTAGAAGCACAATCTCGTGCTTACGATTTCCAACTTTTTGGTGATCTGTTTGATCATTCGCAATGGAAATAATATCGATTTTGCTGCAGCAAGCGCATAGACAGTAATTGTGTACTACAATTGAATCAATGTAAAATGCTATTTGTTATTTAAGTTATAGAGTGCTTCATCAATCCACTTAGACGACTCTCAATACAATGGAGGTTCCACCGGTGCAGTCTTTGTTGGACAAAGACAAACTACCTTCAGAGGGACAGGCGTTCCATGCTGTGTTTCCATTGTATGCCAAGTGTCCATCCTTGGTGGAGAAGCCAGTGGTGGCAGCTTGACGGCCGAAAGGAGCAACGTCTCCCAAGTCACCAGTGTTCGAGTCCAAATATATACCTTTTCCGTTTTGGTCAATTAAGGTGGTCTTGTCTTCACCGAAAGTCAATTGTAGGTCCTCACCTTCATCCCCACCAACGGAGAAAACGTGTGGGTGGCTGTCAACCTTCTTGATAGCAGAGTTCTGCACATTGGATCCAGAGTGAATTGCAATGAGTCCGAACTTGCCATCCTTGGATTTGGCTGCCTGAGTGGCCTTGGCCTTTTGAGCAGACTGAGTCTTCTTAGGAGATGCAGTAGTGGAAGTCTCAGTCTTTCCCTTTGGAGTCACATCGTCCACCTTCTTGGATTCCATGATTCTCACGGCAACACCCACAACATCGGAGTCAGTCTTGTCGAATACAATTTTGTTGTTCTCAACACCAAAACCAGTGTTCAGGTGGTGTGCCAAGTAGTTTTGCTTAATGGAGAATCCTTTTTGGATTTTGTCCGACAAAGTAACTTGTCCATCGGATCCGATGTTGACGTATTTGTGAGAAGTATTGTCGACCAACGATCCATCGTCGTTCAACACCAAAGTCAATGCGGGTTTTCCATTAGGCACAACGCTGGAACCGTCAGAGCCCAACAGAGCGTATTGATATTGAGAACCTGATCTGATAAGCACTGGACTGATGGATTGACCAGCAAGTGCCACAGCGAGGATGCTCAAAAATGGAAGAGATTGCATTGTAATAGTTTATTTGTTCTGGTTTGTTGTGTTTTGGTTTATAATGATGAATAAAATTTTTTTGGTCGAGATTCAACAGATTTATATACTTTTGCAGCCGTCTAAAAATAGCTTTGAGAGTGTAAAAATATTCCCTCATTGCATCGATGCGCGATGACGTCGGTTCAGACAGGAAACGAACATGAAGCCCCATATTCTTGCATGAGAAAGCCAAGCCTCGAGTTAGGCGACACACAAGTAGACAATGTCTTTGTAAAAACTATTAAGCGCACATTACCTTGCAAACAATGGAAACCTATAGTCTTCTCTAGTACTACAGCTTCACACCTTTAAAATACAGTTGTAGACTCTTTGGAATACACCTATAATCATTTCTAAGAATTCAGAAACTGCTGTATTTGAGACTAACTGCCGAGGCCGTAGAATCCAGGAAGTGTGGAGAAGGCTTAGCAACAGACGCATGTTACAAATTTCTGTAGGTCATGACCTCTGTTGTGCATGCGCACTCACCTGCCAATGAGAAAACGCGCATAAATTTTGTATCTGGTAGCAAATATGAAGTCATCCCTAACCACACGCTAGCATGATGAGCACTACAGGTATTAGGGGTGGTCAAATCAGGCAGAATTCAATTTTCAGGATGGCTTGAGACCTGTCACTTTAACTTCAGTGCTTTGAAAGATTTGTAGATTCTACCACTAGTGTTTATGAAGATCGTGCATAAACCGTGTTATGAGCACTTGGCTCTCATACCCCACTGCGCGTTGCCGTGACCCACGAAAACTCGGGTCGTTCTTTTTTAAGACCTAGAGAAATCTGTACAGCTCCAACCCCATTCTGCCTCGAATTTATACTGTAGGTGAACATTAAACTCTGCAACTATTGGAAAGCAAGGATTTCTCGGTGGAGTACCTTAGATACCACGACGTGACTGTTTCGGAAGGCATAATTTGCACCCATTCCTGCACACCTTTATAGCCTTGCTCATAACAAGAAGCATATCTAACCCAGCACACCTGAGGTCAAAGTCATATAATGATGGTGTCATAACTTGGGAGGTACTGGCCTATTTTAAGCAACTGTAGATCGCCATCACTGATCGTTGAACTGTACTTTAACTGAATGTCAAGACTTCATAATTATCTCGACGAGTACATTGTTTGAGAACTTCGTTTCCTGAATTCATATTGAAGTGTTATACTTTTTCGCTTTAACAAATTTCAATTGTCAATAAATTTCCAGAGAGGAATTTAAGGCTACGGAAATAGACTCTCGCAACCGGCTATAGCGGTTTACTCTCGTAGCAGACAGGCTGGATAGTGTGGAACTTAAGCCCACGTACTTTGAACTTCCAATTCCGCTCTTGTGGCGTTGATGGTTGCGCATAAAAAGCATTTTATTTCGCGACCAATTCCGTTTGAAGTACTGGAAAATATGGTTTCCACGAGGTGTCAGAAATATATTTTATTTTTTTATTTTTATTTTTTTTGGCGACTGTGCTAATCCTCATCTATACTATTGGAAAAGTGTCAGACTCCAAACCCTCTTCCTGAGCTCTTGCTTCATCCAACAACGTTTTGAAAGCCAATCACACGGTTTGTAGGAGCCGTCTCTGTTTCTCCGCAAAAAAAGACTTCAAATCAGAAGATTGGCTTCTGCTCGAATGAGAGGCTTCATTGTAGTCCATATCAGCAGTTGGTCTAAAAATATAATTTCCTGGATTTTAATAATGTAATTTATCTGAAGTCTTCGGTGGTGTGGTCTGTCAAACCATAATGGTACTGTATTATTAAGTTGTTTCGCGGTATGCGCATCTGAGAGACAATGTCCACGACCCACCACCATCACGTGACACAGAAGAGTATATGCCATATAGGTGATAAGCACTCACTGGTTTGGAAATTTCTTGCGTGTCTTCGAGACCATTAGTATCAAGAGTAGTCTGTGGAATCATTTCGTCTAAACCGGGGTGCGGAAAAGCATTTCCTAATACTCATTTCATGGGACATCGAGAACCATCATCTTATTCCGGCCACGCCATAATAAAAGGTTGTATAAGCTGAACCTGTAAAATTCGTAGGGTGTTAATGTTGTCTTGCATCAATGCACCACTAAGTAGAAAAACAGAAATCGGAGTTAATTGAAAAAGCAAGCTCGATATGAAAAGGGGATGTAACCTTTGCAAACATCTTTAGTGGTTGGAAGATTTTCATCTCTGTATTATTCAGAAAAGAACAAATGCAATGCTAAGTGTCATGCACGGAGGCTAGTCCCGCACTCCGCTACGAATTCTATGATTCTCTACAACTCCGAATATCCATAAATGAGGTCTTTCTACTCTCACTCATTTCCACTCACTCATTTCTACACTCTTTTTTTCTACACTCACCTTTTTTCGACTCACTCTACACTCTTTTTTTCAACTCACCACTTTCTACACTCGCTTTTTTTCTACACTCGCTTTTTTTCTACACTCACCTTTTTGAACAACATTTTTTCTAAGCTATTCTACGCTCACTTGTATACTCTTTTTTCGACTCACCAACATTTTTTCCACACATCTCTTACACTCACTCTCACTTTTTCACTCACTCATTTATCCACACTCACTTTCTCATTTTCTCACTCTCCAAGTATGCATTATCTATATTACTCATGGTACCAGTAGATAATGTATCTATGGCAATTTTATTTTATGCTATAGATGATATGAAATGTGATCCCACAAAAAACACTGATCTTAGCATATAGATTGTAAGTCTCAGATCGGGGTTGAAAGGTTTGAAAATATATTTGTATGGTTCAAAAAATTCCCATACTCGTGGGTGTGAGCTCTGAATAAATCATATATTCGAGCGGAAACCCATACATCCGGACGGAAATCTTGACTAGCAAAGAAATGTTTTAGTCTACAACACAATTATTGAACTCAACTCGAACCAAATAATCTTGAGTAATAAAAACTTAAGTGGTCGATATAGTGTTTCGTTTCCGTCTTATTGCTTTAGGCCGCAAAAGTACCATGCCTTCATTTTTGTATATGAGACGACCGAACTTGGTGGATGAGATATCATGAGACGCTCGATGGTTCCATTGGTTTCAAGAGGTCACATGGTCCAAGGCCACATGATACTGAAAGGTCCACCAATCAACGCCTCTAGGGAAGGCTCTACTACACGAGGTTCGTATATCTTTGGCCCGATGGACAAACACCTACGATTAATAAGTCATACTCTTAACATGTAGCCAATCTAGGCATACCAAATATCCGAAAATTGTTCTGTTACATCGACTGATCTGCTGCAATCTTCTATAGTGGATCTCATTGAGAAAAATGCTCCTGGCAAGTAAAAAAAAAAATTCGAGATACTTGACCATAGCACCTTAACCGAGTGTATTATTAAGTCACCGCAACTGAATAAAGCTACGAATATAAGAATTAATGGGTTTTGTCGATTTCCAGGCGAGCTGAGCGTGTTGCCTCCGTGTACCGCTAATCTCCGAACGCCATAGTACTTATTTAAGAGTCTTGGCCAGATACATGCTGGACTGAAGGAATTGTTTGCCTTGAAGAAGACGCAATTTTGTACAGATGACCCAAAAATGTTAGCTCATGTAATCTGCGAACGTATTTTTTTATGGCCTCAAAAATTTTGAGCGTTTTGCGGGCATGTTGTGGAAACGCCGAGCGCTTTTGTTTTTGTCACGTGAAAACGTCCCGACAAAGATGTCCGCGTAATCCCCATTTGGTTAGGTTCGCATCCGGGGTGCGTCTGAAAAGGGTAAGTTTCGGATCGCACTAAGGAAAATATCTGTGGATCTCCGAGGCTTATGTTCGGGGCTTAGCCCGAATTGCGATGTGGCTTACCTCATCTCTGTTAGCTATTATCTCGTCTAATCTAATAAAATCTCTGGCCCTATTCATTTAAGGCGGTGGGCCAATCCTTTCCACTCCTCTTGTAGTCGGCCACGAGATCGTGGGTACTAATGTCAAGATAGATCC
Source organism: Metschnikowia mauinuiana (assembly GCA_002374555.1). NCBI lineage: Eukaryota > Fungi > Ascomycota > Pichiomycetes > Serinales > Metschnikowiaceae > Metschnikowia > Metschnikowia mauinuiana. The sequence continues at coordinate 6,449 of NKZY01000739.1, read as the reverse complement.
CAATGCCAAGAAGGGCTTGAAGTTGCGAGACCGTGTTGGTGTCGGTGCCCAGGTCGACGGTGATGACACTTGCGAGCCGTGCCAGAAAAAGTACGAGAACAAGTACAAGAATATTGTTGGTACCTGTGGTGCCGTGTACCTTGAAACCGGAGAAATTCCATTGGAGGAAACGTATCCCACATCAGACTCAACTCCAAGTTTGCTTTCATGATTCCTTAATCTTTGTAGACTAAATAGGTCGCCCCTCTTTCTCGCGGAGGTATCACTGCACTCTCCCTATTTTTGGCTGCTAAGGTTGGGAAGGACACTCGTGTGGGTAGTTCTGGACTTGGGGGAATCGGCCACACGTCTGCTCTCTTTGCCAAGGCTCTCGGAGCAGAAGTTTCTGCCCTTTTTGGAAATACAAGGAAAAGTTGGCCTATGAATTGCATGCAGACCACTACGCAGCCACTGACAATCCTGACTTCAATTCTTAGTACACCGATACTATCGATATGCTCATCAACACCAGTTTATCCTTCTCGGGCTCTTCCATCGAGAAGATCTTGAATATCATTGTTGCTAGAGGCCAGATGAGATTCATCACCGGTACAACTGCAGGCGAGAACCTCGACCTTCTGTCTTTACCATTGCTTTTTAAGAACCTCCTTGTTTCCGGCTCTTGGGTTGGGCCCCTTGACGAAATCCAGTACATGTTGGAGGTTTCGGCCGAACACAACATCAAGTCGTGAGGGGGTGTCTTGAGATGAGCGGAGAGAACTTGGCCATGGGTCGGAAGAAAACCCAAGAAGGTGACGTGTAGTTCAGACTCAACATTGTCAACTACAATATTTACTTTCAACAGAGCACTTAAACCAAGCGTGCATATCCGGTGGACTATAATGTATTAACTAAAGTACACCAAATCAACTTGTAAGCTTTAGTAGAATATGAGAAGCTGAGGTTTATAGGGACAAACCAAAATCGTGACATCGATGCATACTCCCCGCCCAGCCCCACTTTTCTAACTATATAAGACAGAGAGTCCGGGCAGATGAAATTTAGTTTTTTTTTACCCTTCACGCGTGTCATCCACAGTGGGCTTTCAACGCAGGTAGGTACCTAAAATGAACTGTGGAGTCACGCTATATGCAGTCTCTAAATCGTGCCATAATTCGCAATTGCGGGTTTCACGTGCCTCGCCAGCACCTCCACAGCTAGAGACGGAGGGAAATCAAAAATGAATATGGTAAAATAGACATAATAGTTAGATTTATTGCAAGAAAAATTGTGACTCTGGACATTCCAGAATTTATAAATTTGAAGCTAATCTTGAATTAACCAGTCTGGACCACATGTGTTCTGCAGACAACGCGCATTGTGGCCCCAGCTCCACAGTGTCTATGATATTATAGTAAGCACGCAATTCACTCCTTTTCATCTTTTCATCGCGCATTCGAAAGCAAGTCAGATCCCTGGACCTGGATACAGACATGAGGCTGCATCCACAGTGAGAAATGGGTGCGAGATATGGCATAATTTTGCATCCGCTTTTTTAGCACGGGTGCAAGGTGCATACTCTATACTTAAGTGACCAAAACCCGGGAATGTCGCTTTCTCATCGTGTTAATCTAAACTGATCTTATCATACTCATCATGGGCTACTTGGGAGTTACTGCCAGTTCCAGAGAGAGCAATGGCTCATTGAACAAAGTGAAAAACAACGTTACAGTGGATGAAGCTTCCCTCTCCAACTCAGACAGCGAGAGTATTCATTTGGCCAAGAATCCATTTTTGGACCAGGCCACTACGGCTTATTATACCAAAGTCTATGAAGATTGCAACTACGAGTGTCGTACGGCTTTCGACCCCGAATTGGAGTGGACTCCAGAGGAGGAAAAGAAGATCATCCGCAAATTAGACTGGAGAGTGGCCCTTACCGCTTGTGTTTTGTTTATGGGCTTGCAGATTGATAGAGGAAACTTGGCGCAAGCCGTGGCTGATAACTTACTAGACGATTTGGGAATGACTACTGATGACTATAACCTCGGAAACACGCTTTTCCTCGCTGCGTTTTTGGTAGCAGAGATTCCATCACAGCTTCTTTCCAAAGCCATAGGGCCTGATATCTTTATCCCAATTCAAATAGTGTCGTGGAGTATTGTGGCAACTTGCCAAGCGGCCATGACAAATAAGACTGGTTTCCTTATTACCAGAGTATTAATAGGTGTTTTAGAAGGTGGCTTCATTGCAGATTTGGTGTTGTGGCTCTCGTACTTCTACAAGGCCAAAGAACTTTCCATCAGACTTTCCTTTTTCTGGACCGCACTTTCGGGGACCCTGATCATTACCTCTCTTCTTGCCTTCGGTATTTTGCGGATGCGGGGCATCCACGGACTTGCTGGATGGAGATGGCTCTTCTTGCTTGAGGGCATCATTACTTTTTGCATTGGTATTTGGGGTTTCTATCTGATGGTTCCATCTGCCGTCCAAACCAGGAACAAATTACACCCAAAGGGCTGGTTCAACGAAAGAGAGGAGAAAATTGTGGTCAACAGAGTCTTGAGAGACGACCCTTCCAAGGGAGACATGAACAACAGACAGGGCCTTTCGCCAAAAATGATTCTCAAGTCCTTGCTAGACTACGACTTGTGGCCCATCTACATAATTGGCTTTATCATCTACATTCCCCTGGCCACTATCCAGCCATACATGACATTGACCATGAAGCAGTTGGGATTCTCTACGTTTAACGTGAACCTCTTGAACATTCCACAGTTTGTCCTCCACATTATTTTCTTGATCTTTATCACGTGGTTCTCGGAGCGTGTCAATGAGCGGTCTCTTGTGTGCTTGGCCATGCCGTTGTTTACCTTGCCTTTTTTGGCCTGCATCAGATGGTGGAAGGGAAGTATGGTGGAGGCTTGGCCCACGTGGTTCTTGGTGTCCATGGTTTTGGCAGCTCCATATGTTCATGCTATCTGTGTTGGCTGGGTATCGAGAAACTCCAACTCCATCAGGAGTCGATCTGTTTGTTCTGCTCTTTACAATGTCTTTGTCCAGCTAGGTAATATTGCTGCCAATAACATCTACAGAGAAGATGACAAGCCATTTTACCACAGAGGTAACCGGAACCTTTTCATCATAAACCTCGCGTCAATTCCCATTCTTCTCTTGACCAAGTACTATTACGTCAACAGAAATAAGAAGAGAGACGAGATCTGGAACACGATGACGCCGGAGGAGCAAGAAACGTATATTTTGACCACCAAGGATGAGGGTAACAAAAGGTTGAACTTCCGTTTCGACCATTAGTATTTATTAAAGCAAGTATTTAACAGACAGCAGTATAACCTAACGATATTTTTTCAAATTGTTTATATAATCTCCATGTTAACGTTCAAGCATGCTTGGGATTCATCACTCATCTTAGCTCGGTTTGACAGAAATTACACATTGATAGTCACTAAAAGTCCACTAGGAGCTACTCAATTGAAGCTCACTTTTGATGGAAGCTACTTCACTCTGCGAAGACATTGAAGATCTAGGAGGAGAAGACATGGAGTCGTCTCTCCACGAAGAGCCCTTGAACAACACCAAAAGAGAAAGTACCATACTGAGCACGCAAGTCATAGCGATAGCCAAAAAAGCGTAGAAGTAGTCAACCTTTCGCACCAAAGGTGCAATGAAAGCAGTGAATCCTGCGGCTCCAATGTTCCTCAACATGTTTCCAAAAGCAACGTACGAAGCCAGCTGTAATCTTGTCAACTCAGACAAGTAAGTAGTGTTAGTAATCAACACTCCGGATAACGAGAAAGACAAGGTGAACGACAAGATCATCAAGCAGCTCACGTGGTAATGTTTATCAATAACCAAGCCAAAGAGGATCAACGACACAAAGAATGGCACAAGGCATAAAATTTGGACGATGAAGCGCTTTTCCGGTCCCACGTCTTGGTCGTACCGTTTGCGGATTTTATCAGACACGGATCCAAAAATCATGGATCCACAAATTAAAGCACATCCTGGAGCCAAGTAAGCCAAGCAAACATGGATACCATTATAAGAGTAAACAGAGCTTAAGGCAGCAGCATAACTCACCGAGGCAGCATAGAAGCACGAGAAGGCCAAAGCTCCACTCACTGAGCAACACAAAACAGGTAGGTTCAAGCAAAGACGCAAATAGAGAAAGATGTCGGGTTTGGCGGGCTTAGGGTACTTTCTCGAGTTGACGATTTTTTTCTGGTACAAAACTGGCTTCACAAACACATTGGTAGACATCTGTCCACCATTACCAACAAGATAACGAAGAGTCTCAGGTAATAGGAACACCACCAGCACGAAACTGATAAAACCCAACACAGCAAGAATCACAAAACAAATTCTCCAGCTAACCACGGCTCCAGCAATGCCCAACATAGGTCCCAAGATGGGCCCCAACTGAGGACCAGCCATGAAGTAAGAGATAAATCTAGCTCTATCTCGAGGCTCTGAGATATCAGCTATAGCACCAATTCCAACAGCCACATTGGAAGCTCCGATGGCCTGAAAGACTCTAAGCACGTAGAGACTGACAATATTTGCCGGGAGAACAGCCAATAAAATGTTTGTAATAGTGAAGATAAGGCCAGAAAGCAAAAGCACTGGTCTGCGGCCAAACCTATCGGAAAGAATGGAAAGAAGAAGCGGGAAAAAAGCAAGCACGAACATGAAAATCGACACAGTACCGTTGATAGCTTGTTTGGAGCTTGAAAAGGATTGCTGGAACGCCTCAATGAGCGGGATGTATATGTTCCCGGCCAAAGGGCCCAAAAACCCACATAGCGTCACCACAGGTATAATTAAAATCCTTCTCATGCCAAAAGCGGAATAAACTTCGGGGATTTCCCCAGTGGTTTCATTCTCAACTGCCTTGTCCATTGTGTGGTGAATGAAAGGGGTGAGAGGGAATCCCTGGCTTTTTAAGCTACTCGTTGTTTTTGCACCTGCTGCCAATCCTGTACGGCTGCGCATAAGTTCACTCGCAGCCTAATTCACTCATGCCTGACGTATGCTCATAATTAATTCTATGCTTATTATTAACATAATTGAAGTCTTCTTATTATTATGCTAATTTTGGTTTATCTATAATTTCCTATTAGGATAAACCATACGGGTATATGTTCGTGTTCAATAAACTCTTCTCTAATACTCTATGCCACTTTAAAATTTTAAAAATACTTTCATACTCCATTACACTTTTTTATACTTGTTGTCAAAATAATGCTTATATTAAAATAGTCCTATTCTTGCTTAATGTTTGATACTGGTGCGCCGGGGATCTTACTCATGCGCAAAGTTAATTGCACTGGCCAAACGGGTCCCACGGGGGTGAGACGCTCTTTCCAATTAGGATCCAAGCTAAAGTCGTAGCTTTCGACAATGCGTATCACCGTGAGTTTGGTTTCTTGGAGCGCAAACTTTTCCCCGAGACATGCTCTGTTTCTTCCATGGAATGCCGTGAGGTGACATCTGCTCTTGCACAAGGTGTAGTAGGAATTAATTTCCTTCTCCTCATTTCCCCATCTTTCTGGAACAAAAGCATCTGGGTTCTCCCAAACATTGCTGTCACGCTGAATAAACAAACTGTTGATGCCAACGTACACGTTTTTGGGAATCACAATATTCTTGCCCAACCGGGTCTCCTCTCTGGTGATTCTGTTAACAAGTTGCCCCAAAGGTGGATACATCCGAAGAGTTTCGTACACGACGCAAAGCAAAAATGGTAAGTTTTCCTTCTCCGCCTCTTCACACCGACTCAACTCTTGACGGAGTTTCTCTTGCGTGTCCTTGTGTTTGGCAAGCATGTAGAGAATGGAAGTCATGAGAATCTGGGGGTTTTCGTGTCCTGCAATCAAAGCAATGATAGCGTTATCCATAAACTGCTCCTTGGTGATCTCGCCGCTTTCGTAGCCTTCTGCCAACTTAGATCCCAAACGATTAGTGTTCGTTTGGTTTCTCTCCATTAAGATTTGATTGATGAGAGTGTTCTTGAAACCCTTCACCTCTTCACGCGCTTCTTGTCTGCTGGGAAAAGGAAGGTGGTCCAAAGAGGGAAAGTTCATGAATGCGGGCCGGAAAATTAGCTTCTTGAGGTATATGACACGCTCATGGACTGTGGCACCGTAGCTTGAATCTTTCAAGTTGCACCCAATGATACAGTCTCCAATATTGGCCAAGGAGAACCTTTGAATCATATCTGGAATAGGCACATATTTTGATACTGCCAACATTTCATCCAAGTTTTGGAGCAACGTCTTCACATTCCCTTCAAGAGGGGCCAAGTCCGGGAATTTAACACTATCAGTAACAAATTTCCTGTATTTTCTCCAGTTCTCGTTCCCTGCAGAAATGACGTTATCTCCGAGGTACTGTGACATGACGGACTGGGGAATCTTTTCGAAGTTTCCACTCTTTTCGAAAACATCATT
>NKZY01000738.1:0-36356 GCA_002374555.1 Metschnikowia mauinuiana | reverse complement strand
GGCTGGGCTGGGCATGGTTCAGAGGGTGTTTTGAGTTGGAATTGGCATGAGAATATGTCGTGGCATTGGAGTATTCCGACAGACCGTTGGACGTTTTCATACGGTCAAACACATCATTTTCTGTTCCCGTGGTGTAGTTGCTGATATGGGAAGGCATTTTCTGGAGTGGTTTTGCATCTGGACTTGGCAGAAGAACATTCAGAGACGGATTTAGTGTTGGATTCGGATTTAGAGTCTGAGCATTCTGAACCTTGTGGCCAGCATTTGGAGCCATTTGTCCAGCATTTGGAGCGGATTTGGGAGAATATTCAAATTCCGCATGACGTTCAGAATCCGGCACAAGAAAGTTTGTTTCCAACTTGGAATGGCCAATGGCCGGAAGTTGCTTGTTGAGATCTGCATACAGCACGGGCAGATGGGGCAGATGCAGTTTCAGTTTCAGAGGACTTGGAAGCAGTTTCCCGGGCATTTCATGCAGTTTCACGGGACTGGAAGGGTTCTGGTTTTGGCCCAGTTTGGGGGGACTTCCTCCATCAAAAGCCCGGGTTTTCAAGCCCGAAGGCGTGGAAAACGTCCGGGACAAAATGGCCGAGTAATCCGGGTCCTTGAATTGGGCAACATGTGCCCGAGGACCTTTCCTGCCTTCATCATCATCATCTAGACCATCCATAAATTCCACAAACTCCGGAGGCTCATAGATCTGATTTCCAGTGCCGTAAGTTTCAGCAAAATCATAAGTATCTGTTGGAGCAGCCACGCGGGCAAAACACAGGCGAGCATTATCGATGGCCAGGTCCCAATCCACACATAACGTGGCCACGTGATTGCAGAAAGAGAACATGTTCAACTTGCAAATATGGATCCGTTCAATTTCCAATTGGTAAATGTTCAGAAGAGCAATTGACCAATCAGTGGTCCAGATATCACAGATTTCCCCATACATCTTCACCAGGGTGAAATACGCCGTCCGTAACGATTCATGCTGCGCCCGTAACTTGTTCAATTTACTGGCACTTTTCTCCATCTCCTTGCCACATGACGTCTGGCACATTAACGTCAATGTCTTGATCTGCCCGCAATTGACCCGGTACTTCTCTTTACTTTGAAGAAACTGCTTCTCCAAATCTTTCCGTCGCCCATGTAGCTTCAGCATGTGACTCTCGAGCTTGGCCACGTTTTTCAGGTACATCTGGTGGAAATTGCGGAGCTTTTCGTAGTTCTGCTGCGAGGTCCGCGCAACAAGTTTCTCCTGGTGGCCCACCATATTCCTACCTTCGGCCACAAGCGTGTCTAGGGCCACTTTTAAAGTGCCGTTTTCCGCCAGCCCAAGCTGCTGATGTGCATAGAACTTGTCCAAGCGTTTGTTGAAGTCGGCCTCGAGGTGGGCTTTTTCTCGGAGAAACGCCATGATTTCTTCAAGCGTGAGAAGCGAGTTTTTGATGCGCGCCTGGATTGCAACGTACCCGTTATCGCCTTGGCCCCAGAACAGGTTGACAAATGATTTTTCCACTTGGGTCATGGTCGTGTGAAAGGTTCAAATAAATGGGGGTGGGGTTTTAGAAAGGGAAGGATTGAAAGGAAGGATTGAAATGAAGAAAATAGAATAGGAGCGATTCAAATGGTCCGCTGCCGTTGCTGTAAAAATGGTTGGGTGGGTGGTTGTCACAAGTGTTGATGGTGTATCAAGATCTGGTGTTTCAGTGGTGTTTCAGTGGTGTTTCAGGGTGGTTTCAGTGGTGTTTCAGGATAGTTTCAGGGTGGTTTCAGGGTGGTTTCCTGTTTCAGAGGTTCCTGCTTCTGTGGTTCAGCGTGCAGTGAAGAAGTTCAATGGTTCAGGGGATGTGCTTAGAGATGCCTGGATGTCTCTGCAGGATGAACGAAGTGTCGGCAAACGGGGACTTTTGGTGTTGTAATTTCTATGTTTACATCTTTCCTCTTTGGGATGTTCGGCGCGCAGCGGAAACCGCTGCCGCATGTACTCCGACGCATAGCACATCCGTACATCGGGAGCGTCGGGACATCAGTACACCCACACCTTCTATTTTTATTGCCCTAAAAACCTTTAGTTTGGATGAATTTGTATCGGTTTCCCAATTAGGAAAGTTTATGTCACGTGGGGGATGTGTCACGTGCGTGTTCTGAGTAGTCCACTTGCGTCTTATTATAACTCACCATAGATGCCCGTTTTAGAATCGCATGCTAGACGTTATCATGTTAGACTCGTACACCAACGACAAGATCCGTACACCAACGGGTGAAATACCCGTACACCATTTTCAACATAACCACACATCCATACACCACACTGCCTTGACTGTCAGTCTTGGCGCCCACAGCCAAACTATACACCCCTTCATTTGAATCTCCAGATGTCAAGGTGACTGAAGGGTGTGGCGGCGATAGTCAGGGCACGTGACATGACTCATTAGAAACGTCATCCTGTACATCCTGCGCGCATGCAGGAACAACCACCCTCACGCACATTGACAGCCCAATTTCCTCCACAGTTCCAACGCCAACCACCTCTTTCTTTTCATTTCTCTTATTTCCTTTATTTCTTTGTCCCCCCACAAGATGGTGTCGCTTTCAGATTCAGCCTCGGAGCTGGTGGCTACTCCCCTGCGGCCCCGAGACAAGTTCCTCAAATACTCCAAAATCGTCCTACAGTACCTCCTTGACCAATGGTTCTTTGTGCTTTTGGCGGTGTTCATAGCGCTTGCTCATCTGTACCCCGAGTTTGCCAAACTGGGCGGCACGTTGAAGGCCGAATACGTGATCAGTTACGGAGCCGTGGCGGTGATTTTCCTCATTCTGGGGCTTCTGATGGCAACAAAGGACTTTTTGCAGAACGTGGCCCACTGGCGGGCACATTTCACCGTGCTTACGTCGTCGTTTTTGATCACATCCGCCATCATCTATGGAATTGCAACGGGTATTAAGGCTGCACATGATGGCGAGATCGACCTGTGGCTTTTGGTGGGGCTTATAGTCACACATGCTTGTCCGACGACGGTCTCTTCCAATGTGGTGATGACCAAAGCAGCGGATGGAAACCATATTCTTACGATTTGTGAGGTTGTGATTGGGAACCTTCTTGGGGCGTTCATTACGCCTGCTATGGTGCAGTTGTACTTATCGGGCACGTGGGAGTTCGGCAACCCCGTGCACCAGGAGGCAGATACTACGATAAGACAATTGTATGCCAATGTCATGAAACAGATTGGTCTTTCGGTGTTTGTGCCGCTTTTCGTGGGGCAGGTGGTGCAGAACTTGTTTCCCAAACAGACAAAGTGGTGTATGACCACTTTCCGGTTATCGAAAGTGGGGCTGTTCATGTTGTTGCTTATCATGTTCCAGTCGTTCTCCACTGCTTTTGCGCAGCATGCATTTACGTCGGTGTCACATGCCTCCATCATCTTCTTGGTGTTCTTCAATATTGGCATCTACCTCTTTTTCACGGTGTTGGTGTACTTATACCTGAGACCGTACTTTTTGGTGTTGCTCTTTCCCACGGTGCCCACTCTGCAGTCCTCCAAGTCTTATAGATGGGGCTACAAGATCTTCCGGCCCTTTTACTATAACCGCAAGGATACCGTGCTGATGATGTTGTGTGGGCCTGCCAAGACGGCAGCGTTGGGAGTGTCGCTTGTTTCGTCGCAGTACGGCGCTCATAACCCCAAACTAGGCATTCTTCTTGTTCCCCTTGTGTTGTACCAGGCAGAACAAGTGTTTACGGCGCAGATCCTCGTGCGCTTCATGAAGAAGTGGGTGCATGCTGAGGATGTGCGGGAGGATACCGAGACGGGGCCATTGGTGAAGTCTAGTTCAGAGTCTGAGCCAAGCAGTGAGACCTAATTTTTGCAGATAGATTGAAGTCTCTAACAGCACCAAAGTTAGGTTCTGATAGCACCCAAGGCTGAGTCTGGTGGCTTTGGTATCGGAGACGAAGACTACAGTTGAGGCTGTTATACTTGGGAATCAGTTCAACAAACATGGGCGACAGTCCATTTATCATAAAGACAAGCTACAGGAAACGCTATTCAGATGCTTGAGGAAGTTACTACCAAGTTGATTGAGCAAAAGATACCACAAGAGAAGGATTTCAAGCTGGACAAAGTTCTAAAATACAACAGTATGTTGAAAGAAAAGGTCTTCTGGGGTGAAGACAGTTTAGAGAACGACAGTCCAGAGAAGAATGAAGAAGCTTGACCACAAATGATTGAACTTCGACCTGAATCTCTCCAGAAGTTAATCAAAGCTGTTCAAAGGTCAGAAGTTCGAAGAAGGCCATAGAAGTGGAACTATGGAATTGACGAAGCTCTTCGCAGGGTTGAAGAAATTAAGGTTGAAGAAATCAACAAAGCTTGTCTAATTTAGAGTGTTGAAAGTTGAGGAGCTGGAAGAAAGCTGTCCAGGAAAAAAGCTGTCCAAAAAGCTGTCCAGGAAAAAGAAGTCCAGGAAAAAACTTGTCCAGGAAACCAAAGACAGAATCTCAAATTTAAACAACGATTTCGGAGGTTGGACAGTGCATCAATGTTCGAACCCAATCGTCAGAATGAAACACTGGTGATCCGAGTTGGGACCATGTCATTGAAATTGAAAGGATTGAAGTCAAAAGGTTTTAAGTTAAAAGGACTCACAAGAGAAAGTCGGAAGGGGCAGAAAGAACTTTATATGGTTTGGTGTTAATGGTTTCAGATGTTGGAAGAAGAATTGAAAGAATGGACAATTTCTCTAAAAGGTCATTGAAGTTGAATAGATGTGTTGTTGTCCATCACTCCATCACTCCATCATTCCATCACTCCATCATTCCATCACTCCATCATTCCATCATTCGACGACTCATTGGAGCTGGTGTTCGGTTATGCAATGACCAGGACAAATACCCCAACTCAAATACTAATTTATAATTTATTAGCCTATCCATGGCTACCATCATCCATAAATCGTAGGTAAAACCATTAAGACACTAAACTAAATTGACAAGGCTATACATTTGAGAGTGATGGAGTAATTTCCTGCATGTAGAGATAATATTATTTTCCTGCATATAAGCACTCGTGATAAATAGAAAGGACGAAACTCTGGGTTTTTTTGATAGCCCAAGATTTATAACTAGTGAAATCAGTATACCCGAGGAGCTCAGGTTATTTTATACTGACTCCTCCTACTGACTACTGGTACAATCGACTAAGGCTTAGATAATGCTGAAAACATTAAGTGGTGTATTAGTATTTTCAGTATTATCAGTATTATCAGTATTTTAAGTATAATCAGTATAATCGGTATTCCCTGTATTCTCTTTAATTTCTGTATTATCAGTATATTCTCTATTTTCTGTATTGTTTGTATTTTCACTATCTTCTGTTTTATCTGCGTTATTTGTGATAACTGTATTCCCTGTAATCTCTGATTTATCTGTATTATCTGTATTTTCTTTAAGTTCTCTATCTACTCTATTTTCTGTGTTTTCTTATAGTTCTCATATTCACATATTTGACCGAGCTTGAGCTGGAAGCTCTGAGAAGATTGAATGGGCTAAAAGATGATTTGCTCGTCTGAACAATTCCAGGAATTATTTAGTCATAGACAGTGACCGAACAAGATTGTGGAGTGACTGGCTGCGGTGCTTCTTCCTGTGTGCAGGAACCTCTTGAGGCACCGGATGACATTACTTCCTATTCGATCTTTACTTCTGATTCTCGGGTCACTTATTTGGTTTGACTGAATAATTGAGGTTTTTTTAAGTTTTACCGGTTGGTATTATAAACCTCAAGATTGTTCACATGCAAAGGAAAAGATTTATGATCCCATTAAATATTTTTAAATTATGAAACACTTGAGTTTAGTAGTTACCAGTCTTTAATGTTTAAAAGTCTTATCTGCAGGATGTTATATATGAAATGCATTTAATATGTAAACACTAAAGAACTTTCACCCCTTTTAAGGTACAGAATTTGGAACTAGTTTGGTTCTACCACTCTAGTCAGTGTAATAATTTGTTGCCACGTCAGTCTTGGGTGTACTGGTCTATCCGTGAACTAATACTAGGAAATGGCTATTTTCTCTTCTTAACTGAGCTGACTCGTTACCCGTACCGTAAAAAACCCTATGAGCGGGACCTCCTTCTTAAGTAGTCCGTGGCGATCAAAGTGCCACACCACCCGGTGAATCCCGATGACTGCCGATGGCTCCTGCATTTAGAAGACCAAGTCCTGTTTTTGTTAGAACTTAACAGGTTTAGGGACTGTATAGAATAAAGTATCATCAAAATGTATAGTCGTATACTGTAATACACCTTAGAGAGATTCCTCTACAGGTTTATCTAACTGGGCGAACCTGTTGGCTCTTATATACTTTCTGGCTGTATCGGGTAACCCTGTAAAGGGGCTTCCTGCACAGCTAGCCTTCGTAATGTGAAACTCCGTTTCACAATGGCTCGGGGAACTCCTTTAAGGAGTTCGTAATGGCGCGTGCCATTCACATGATATTCGACATGTGGGTTGATACTAGAATCCAGAGCCACTAAGTACTGCATACTAGTGGTCATAAATAAATTCCTAACAGTTTCATCTGGACATACTTATATGCAATTTACTAGAACAATATTGCAACACAAAGTCTATAAGACTGTGTCTATCGGTCTGTATCAATGGGAGCACAATAGCCCACCCATTAAAATTATAATAATGAAACTCTTGATGCATTATAAGATCTATTATGTAATTCAGGTAAAAATCAAGAGTCATTTTTTATATAAAGCTAATAATCATTAACTAATATACCATTTGCTAATATTAATAATATTAAATATAGATAATTTTATTATATTAATAAACCTATGAGTAATAAGATGATTAAGACTAATAATATATTGGGTAAAAATTGGGATTATACTTTTGCTATTAATACACCACAAATTGTCTATTTATGATGGGGAAATATCCTTGAAAAATACCCTAATATCACCTAAAAATCCACTTTTTGGTGGGGGATTCAAGTCTACTATGCTCTCCGATGTACTGATCCTCACGTTCAACAAACACAACGTTCTGGACAGTATACAGGCCCAAGTGGTTTACCATAAGACCTTAGACGCAAGCCACCAAAAGATAAACACCCGAAAATTTGAAATGGTCCCAGAAGCTCAACCAGCTTTATATCACTAATTATAAAAGCACTAGTTCCTGCACCAGCTTCTTTACTACCACTCACTCCAATCTGTTTCATATACGGCATAGTATCTGTAGAGCTTTGTAGAGTTTTGTAGAGATTTGTGAGGCTCACCAGAGCTCACCAGACTTTCTATAGAGCTGGTAACTTTTAAGTAGTCTTGATGATATGGGAAATCACTCGTGGAACTTCGCATATCAAGAAAAGGTAAGATTAAGAAATAAAAAATGAAGCCATTAAGTTAAGATTGACGCCATTAAGTGTTAAATTCTCACGTGATGTTCATACATTATGGCTAAAGCCCTACTGCTTAAAGAAAATTTACTCTAACGTTTCAAGCTATTTCGTCATTTCGTCTCTTTCCCTCTTTCCCTCTTTCTCTCTTTCTCTTTAATCCCTATTTAGTGCTAGTCTGGATTGTCTAATTTGTCTTGTCTTATTTTGCCTGATCTAGACTAGTCTCAGTCAAGATTGTAGAGACACTTAAAACTCTTCATAAAGAAAATTTACTCTAACGTTTCAAGCCGAATGCCTGACTCTTAATTTCCATGTTCGCACTTTTCTCATATTTTTTCGCATTCTTTTCTTTTCGCATTCTTTTCTTTTCGCACTGCTTTTTTTTTCTCACATTTTCACAATTCTCACGCAAATCTCCACTCACGCAAAACTCAACTTATTGTTTNCACTGCTTTTTTTTTCTCACATTTTCACAATTCTCACGCAAATCTCCACTCACGCAAAACTCAACTTATTGTTTCCACACACACTAAAATTTCTTTCTCCCCCCCCCCCCTTTTTTTTTTTTTTTCCTTCTTTTTTTTCCTTTCCTATTCTCTGTATCATGAGTCATTCTCCAAAAAAATAAAAATATAAGAAAACAGACACTCACTGGCTTACTAGATCACCTATTTATAAGGATAAATATATACAAAATCATCAAAATCATCGAATACAGAAAAATCATTGAAATCATCGAAATTTTCATGGATTGGTGGAGTGGTAAAATATCCAGTTCTCTCTCTTTCTCTCTATAGTCATAACCATGGCTATAAATATCTCTAAATTTATATCCAGATCCATGTCTCTCTACATCTAAATCTTGAATCCAAATTAAATAAAAAATTGAATAGAATCTTGAATAAAATTGAGCAGAATCTCGAATAAAAAATTGAATAAAATGTTAATTGATGATATTGAATTAAAAAATTATCCAACAATAACATTCAATATTATCAATCCAATAAAATATATAATGTACTTTTTGGTCTGTATTCCAGATGGTTGGAACTGCTACACACAATACGAGTACTCATACTACATTAGGAAAGAAATCGTGCTTTCTACGGTCATAATGCCGTAGATTTTGTATTAGTCTTATAAGTTTCTAGTATGTTATAGAACCACAGTACAGCTACAGCTACAGACACAGACACAGATTCTATATTTATACTACAGATACTAGGATTTAGACATAAACTACAGACACTTAGTCGCTCAGACTGCAGACACAGACTACAGACTACAGATTTATACTACAGATATTAGGATGCAGACTAAAAATCCTGGGATATAGACTAAACAACCAGGATATAGGCTAAAAAGCTAGGATTTGGACTACAAATACTAGGATTTGGACTACAAATAGTGGGATTTAGACCAAAGAACTAGGACTGAGACTAAAGATTCTAGATTTATACTAAAGATTCTAGGATTTAGACCAAGAAACTAGGACTAAGACTAAAGATTGTAGGATTTAGACCAAAAAACTAGGATATAGACTTAAGACACTAGGATATAGACTTAAGACACTGTGATTTAGACTAAAGATTTTAGGATTCAGACTAGAGATACTGGGATTTAGACTACAGACTAAAGACCACAGACTACAAACTCTAGATTCATACTACAGACTCTAGATTTCTACTAAAGATTCTAGGATTTAGACAAAAAATACTAGGATTTATACAAAAAATACTAGGATATAGACTACAGTTACGGGATTTTAAACTTAAGACACTGGGATTTAAACTAGAGATCCTAGGAATTGGACTGAAGATTCTAGGATTTAGGCTAAAAACTAGGATGTAGATTTTAGACTTAAAAACCAGGATTTAGACTAAAAACTTGGGATTTAGACTAGAAATACTGAGACCAAAGAACTAGGACTTAGACATAAGATTCTAGGATTTGGACTAAAAATACTGGAATTTAGGCTAAAAAGCTAGGATTTAGACCAAAAATACTGGGATTTAGACTAAAAAACTAGGATGTAGACTATGGTAGAGAGCAAAGTCTGGGTTTTTACCAGCTCACACAGCCAGTTGAAAGGCCACAGTTCTGTACAGGTTTTTTTCAGCTGAACAAGGCTCAGATTAATTTGGAAATTATTGTTATATAAGCCCAAGAGCCTCAGGTGCTGAAGGTACGTACAGATACCTTTTTGTCCAAAATAGATCAGGGTCAACAATTGATTACGCTTGTTTTTAGATTTTAAATGCTAATTAATGAATTGTAAGATGAAAAATAGAGCAAGAGCTACAGAACTCAACGTCGACAAAAACTCTTGGTTTCTCGGCCACTATTTTGTCTGTTAACCTTTTTCCTCTCCACTAATTCTCCCGATTTCTCTCTCTATTTCTCTCTGAATTTCTCTATTTCTCTCTAAATTTCTCTATTTCTCTCTAAATTTCTTTATTTCTCTGCAAA
Organism: Metschnikowia mauinuiana; assembly: GCA_002374555.1. Lineage (NCBI taxonomy): Eukaryota > Fungi > Ascomycota > Pichiomycetes > Serinales > Metschnikowiaceae > Metschnikowia > Metschnikowia mauinuiana. The sequence goes on along the minus strand of NKZY01000738.1, from coordinate 26,477 downwards.
TGTCTTTGTATTTCTCTATTGCTCCGCTATTCTCTACTATTTCTCTCCCCTGTTTCTCTCTATTTCTCTCCTTTTTCGCTTCTATAGGTTTCTACTATTTCTTCTCTATATTCTTTTATTCCTCTACCATTTCTCCCCATATCTCTTAATCATTTCCTATTTTGGCGTCTTGGACTGCAGAACTCCAGGAAGAAAAAACCCTGTGTTCCTCTACCACTATTTCCTCTCTACTATTTCTCTACTTTCTTTACTATTTCTCTACTTTCTTTACTATTTCTCTCCATTTCTCTCTACATTTCTCTTTACATTTCGCTGTACATTTCCCTCGAATCTCTCTCTACATTCTACTAAATCTCTCTATTTCTCTCTATTTCTCTATATTTCTATTCTCTCTACTTTTTAACTATAATCCTCTACTAACTCTCCATGTCTCTCTATTTCTCTATATTTCTCTATATTTCTCTATATTTCTCTATATTTCTCTATATTTCTCTACTAACTCTCTCTATTTCTCTCTACTTGTCTCCTTTCCTTTAAAGTATAAGTTAGAGCAGTGAGTACACGATTTCTAGTTAGGGCAGTAACCTACCAGAAGAGCTCAACGTAGAGAGAATAATTTGTCCCTGTCTACTATTTCTCTCTCTACAATTCTCTACTTTCTCTCTACAATCTCCTAATAATTCTCTTCAAATTCTCTCTATTTCTCTACTTCTCTATTTCTCTATTTCGCTATTTCTCTATTTCTCTCTACTTCTAAACCTCCTCCATTTTGACCTCTTGGACAATTGAACTCAAGGTAGAGAGAAACATTTTGTTTTTATACCACTATTTCTCTCTACGATTTCTCTCTACTATTTCCTCTCTGAATCGAATTTTAGCTCTATTCTTTTTTCTATATTTTTCTACTACTGATATTTTCTCTTTCATTTCTCTCTAATTCTCTCTTTTTTTCGTTAAACCTCTCTATTTCTCTTTAAATTTCTTTAAATATTTCTACTATTTCTCTCTATTTTTTTCTATTTGTCTCTAAATCTTTCAATATCTCTCAACTTCTCTCAATTTCTCTCTACATTTCTGTCCATTCCTCTCCATTTCACGATACTTCTCTACTATTTCTCAAGCTCTCTTTAAATTTCTACTATTCCTCTCCATTTCTTTATAAAACTCTGCTACTTCTCTCTATTTCTCTACTATTTTTCTCTATTTCTCTCTACTTTCTCTCTATCTTTCTTTAAATCTCTCTACATGTTTCTAAATCACTACAATTCTCTAAATCTCTTTGACTCTCTAACAGTCTAAACCCCTAAATCTCTCTATTTCTTTCTAAATGTCCAAATCTCAACCTCTTTTTTTTTAACCTCTTTTTTTTAACCTCTTTTTTTTAACCTCTTTTTTTTAACCTCTTTTATTTTAACCTCTTTTATTTTAACCTCTTTTATTTTAACCTCTTTTATTTTGACATTTTGACGTAAATCTGGAGCAAAGATATTTGCTCATAGTTTTGGCTGGACACGCCATTGTTGAATGCATGGCAAGTTACGACGTGCGCAGGCGACGGCCACAGTTGAGGCAGACCGCAGCAGCTTAAGAGGCCGAGCGCGGGTCTGAACCTGAACCCGTACACCAACCCAATGGTACACCCGTACACCAACCCAAAGGTTTCCCATTACCTTCTCATACTTAACCAGCCACACTTCCAGCGCACAACCCAGACTTCCATAACCCCAAACCCTCAAACCCACATAACTACATACCCACATACCTACATATTTTGGCTGCTTCTACTTTAGCTGCTTCATCTCTGTCATCTCTGCTTGATTTGCTTGGCCTTTTTTTTTTTTTTGGCCTGCACACCGCCTGGTCCCACTGGCCTTATCAACGGCCTGCAGGTCCCGCGTCCTGCACCCCGCGCCGCACTAATTGTCTCTTATCACCATCCACAACACCACCTACCACTTTCTCGCCATGAACTTCCACCCCTCGTCCGGCTTCGAGCACTTTTCCTTGGACCCGCCGCTCCCTTCGTGGCTGCTGCATCCACTGCTGAATCTCCCCCAAAACCCGCTCACTTCCGACCGCATCCCGCCCCCGGCCTCCGTGGCCACCATTAACGGTGACGCCATCGACCTCAACGACGAGGTGTTTTTCCATACCGCCCAGAACTCCGCTTCGCCCGTGGGCATCAACTCCAATTATCTCTTGGACCTGTACCACATTGACCCGGCGTCGTTTGCCCCCGAAATCTCCCCCTCCGCGCCTTCCGGCCCGCTTGTTTCGCCTCTGGTCTCCCATGCGTACCTTGGCTCGTCTCCGGACCATTTGCAAGTGAGAGAGCCGCCTTTGGCGGTTCTAAAGAACCCGCTTGATGCTTTGGATGCCAAAAATGACCTATATCTGGCCCTGTTTCCACCTGAATCCGGGGCGCCCCGTGGCCTAGACTCGGAGATCGCCCTGGGGGTGAAACTGGCTCTCACCACCCCGGTATTGGCCTTTACTGAGCCCATGTCCTATAATAAGCATTATCTGCACCAGAACCGCTTTTACACTGCGGTGGAACAGATGCACCGCATGTCTCTCCATACAAGACTGTCTTCCACCGACCTCATGCCGGAAGAAAAGACCATCAACCCCCGCCAACTCCTTGGTTTCTCCGCCGCGTCTTCTTTGGCCTCTCTACAAAATTCCTCCTTAGGTGGCCTGCTGGAAAAGCTAGGCGACTCCTATATGCACTCCGCAGCTTCGCCTCCCGACACGGCTGGCTCCGAGTTTCTGGCCCCGGGAAAACCGGCTCAGCCCTACTCTTCGCCACTGTCAAAAACAGCCCCAGGGCTTAACCGCTACCTTTCGACCCTGGTGCTGTCTCCACTGCTTCTGACGTTCTTCTCGCTGCACGTGCCCGACCATTTGGACCCCCAGGGCCTGCTGTCTGCAACCCCTGCATTGAACAACCCATTGAACCCTTACGTCATGAACGATGAGTGTGTGAGTGCAATCACTTACTGGCTAAATAACACTGCAGATGTGATCCAAGAAAAGGAAAACGACCTGGCTCAGTCCGCAGGAGGCCATGGTGCTATAAAACTTCCCGTGCGGGGCTCGGGCATCTCAAAGACGCATTGGAACCGCCGCAACCTGATCCAGGTGGTTCCGGGTCTGGCCGATGGGCACTCCGCCAAGGCTTACATGCAAAAGCGGAAGCGACGTAAGTCCGACCACTTATCGGTGACGGAGGAGAAGAGCACGTTCTCTGACTTCAAATTCATGTCGCGCGGGTCAGATCTGGCCGCAGACCCTGGGTTTGCGGTGATCACTGAATCCGAACCTACGGTAGCATCTGCAATGTCTTCACTTTCTGATTTCCCCGAGCAGGAGCTAGAAAAGAAAGACGAGGCGTCGGATGCAGGCGATGTCCGGGGCTCCGACATCCCGAGGGCCGTATCCGATCTTGCACATGGATCTTTTGCAGAAGGAGAAGATGACGAGCCCAAACCGTTCCCATGTCCCGACTGTGAGAAGCAGTTCAAGCGGCTGGAACACTTGAAACGGCACATCCGCTCCGTGCACTCCAACATCCGGCCTTTCCACTGCAAGTACTGTGAAAAGAAGTTTTCCCGGTCGGACAATTTGGCTCAGCACCTGAAGACCCACTTCAAAATCAATGCAAATGGCACCACCAGTGTGATTTATGGAAACCCCAATCCCCACAACCGAGGCGGCCGAAAACAGAGTATGTCTGAAATGGAACTACACTAGAGTTTGGTGGATCATAGTTGACAGTGCACTATGGTCTAGGAGCCTAATTAGGCAAAATCCACGGTGAAGTTGATTGGGGAATATTTGGGACTTGAGTCATAATTTTGAAATTGCAGTCATTAAATCGGAGGAAAAATCGATGAAACTTGACAATTTTGGCTGGCCAAAGGCTAAATGAGTCTTTCTATTGTCAATACCGGAACAATCACCGAACCGAACCAATCACCGAAATGAAATTTTGTCTGGGTATAAGATTGAATGACATAGTTTCCACTCGGTGAATATTCAGTGACTAGGACCAATAATTAGGGCTAATATCCGGACCATCACCAAGACTTTTCTGGTGACCAATGACCTGGATCAATGATTCAAAAAAGTGCCAGAAAAGTTCCCTGAAACTAACTGTGAGAGTGAAGCCTTTCATTGGTCGTTTTGGTTTTGGATGGGAATTTCCGGGTACTTCTTGGCTTGGTCCAGGTTTTACTTGGCTGATCCGTCTATACTGGAAAAGACGTCGGAAATAATGGGTAGGATGTGGTTGAGACGCAAAAGTGCTCAGAAGATGTGGATTGACATATTCAAGGCCAGTATGAGCGATATTGGAATCAAGGAGAATGGGGATACTTCCCAGGGACGGGTTAAATGATTAGTTGCGGATCATGGGAACTTGGATAATTGAAAAGGATTCTGGAAATTGAAAAGAAATCTGGAAATTGAAAAGAATCTGGGAATTGAAAAAAAAATTTGGGAATTGAAAAGGGAATCACTCAAGGATCATTCAAGGTTACACCAACCTTGGAATTCACTTCACCGGCTCGTTTGATACGGGCCAGGATGCCGCAAGGCACTGTTGTTTGTTTGTTAGTAAAGCTATAAGCGATTATGTGTAGCCTTCGGGCCAGTAGTCCGTCCAGACTCATAGTTGGAGTGGAAACGGATCGGCAGAAAACCAAAAACCCCAATTGTCCAAAGCTAGACCAAGTATCCTACCTTGATTCAATTCAGACGATTTGGTCATTTTGGTCATTTAATCATTGTCGATCTTTTGGTCGATTCTTGAGATTCTCTTCTTTTTCCAAAACGTGACACACACGAAAAACGCAAAAGATGGGCTTTTTCGTGTTCTAGAAAAGACCCAGGAAACCATACGTTTCGGGAAATCATGGCACTTTCAGAATAATTCCTAACACCCGATACGTAGAATTAGATTTTCTTTTCAAAGCTTCGAGATGACTACTTTTTGGACAGGATGAATGGACAGTCTATTGAAAGGATTTTAGGGTTTCAAGCTATCCAGTTTTCCAGTTTTCAGGTCTTCTACTTTTCTAGTTTTCTAGATTTCCACTATTCCAGTTTTCTGGTTTTCTAGACGTTCTAGACTTTCAAATTTATATACCTTATTAATTCTCTACTTTATTAATTTTCTACTTTTCCACTTTTCCACTTTTCTACTTTATTAATTTTCTACTTTTCCACTTTTCTACTTTTCTACTTTTCCACTTTTCTACTTTTCTACTTTTCTACATCTCCACTCTTCTTTTTTTCTACTGTTCCACTTTTCCACTTTTCTATCTACGGATGCAACGTTCCATTAAATCTTTGTACACCTTTCCAGACAAGGATTTACTTCCACGCGTCCTGTACATGACGATTCTATTCATTTGACCCAATATTTGTTGTACGTTTTCCCAATACGGTTGAGCTGTTCCCATTGATGCCGGATCCCGATTCTTTTGTTTCTGGGGTCACCTTCTTTCCTGATTGGTTGATCTTTGACTCGGTGCCTACCCTCGGTTCCTTACCCTCGGTTCCGTATTCTTGGTTCCTTACCCTCGGTTCTTTAGCCTGGGGTTAATCTTTGGCTTTTTAGGCCCCGGTTCCTTATTCTCTGGCTCCCGAAGCTTTTCCTCTACTTTTCTACTATTCCACTTTTCTAAACTTTCTAGTTTTCTAGACTTTCTAGCTCTCTAGATTTCTAGATTTCTATATTTCTAGCTTCCTAGCTTTCTAAATTTCTAGATTTCCTGTTTTCTAGACTTTTCTGTTTTCTAGACTTTCTGGACTTTCTAGTTTTCCCGTTCTCTAATTTTCCACTCTTCTACTGTCACTTTTTAATCTTTTCTACTTTTCTACTATTCCTGTTTTCTAGACTTTCCTGTTTTCTAGACTTTCCAGTTTTCTAGACATTTTAGTTTTCTAATTTTCTAGTTTCTACATTTCTCCATTTCCACTTTTGTATAGTGAAATACTCTTACAGTTTTTCAGTTTTCTAGACTTTCTACTATTCCAGTTTCTAGACTTTCTACTATTCCAGTTTCCAGATTTCCAGATTCCCAGATTCCCAGATTTCTAATTTCCACTTTCTATTTATCCACTCCTCTACTGTCTCTTTTTCTACTTTTCCACTTTTCCAAATTCTCTGTTTCTAATTCTCTGTTTCTAATTCTCTGTTTCTAATTCTCTGTCTTTTCTGTCTGTTTTATAATTTCTGTATATGGTGTCGTTATAAAATCTTCAAGTGTATGTTTCTTCATTACAGGATGACATTTCCAAAAGTTTAAAGTTTCTGGGGTAAAGAACCAGAACGGAAATTCATTTTAACGGATTTGAGATTTTGGACCAATATCACGAATTTGAACGTGAACAAAACCACAAAATTATCAAATCACCTTAAAAATGTCTCTCTTACCTCCAAGCCATTTCTTCCATAAACAGTATAGCTATAATGTTAATCCTCTGATTTCACCAAGACTTGTCATGGATCAGAAACATAATGATCATATAGAATGTCATTGATATTCATGTGTTAGACAACATTAGAATCAATCAAAGTATCATTGTAAAACCTCTTTCCTTGTTCATATATGCCTTTGATGGAAACAAAACAATTGGTTCATCCAGAGACTTTTCATTGTTAAACTGGAATAGAACCTTCATTTGGATATTCAGAAGTGTGAGGAAATGGGGTTTGGGAAACTGTTGGCCAAAGTAAAAAGATGCAAATGAACAACTTGTAAATGGAAAAATACAATGTCAGTATTCACTCAAATAAATCTCAAAGTCTCGACGTTCCCTGACGGTATTTTCTCATCTCTCACTTCTCACTTTGTATCATCGCTGGAGGCACTTGTTTCAAAGAATTCAACCACAGTGTCTCAGTCTATCGCTGAAAACGTAAAATCCACGTGATGTAGTAACTAGCATGACACAGTGGACTTCATGTCGGTCCTCTGATAGACTGTAAGATTCAGAAAAGTGTTGGATCTTGGTCGGTCCAGGTCCACCATTTTCAAACATCTTCATTTTGTCTCGGAAGAGGCGACATCAAGAATCATTCATTTGACCACTGGAAGGACCCAATGAATAGGGTATCAGTGAAGATCTTCGAGCTCTGCGACTGTGGAGCGAGAATCTTCCAATGCATAGGGATCATCCGTAACTCGAGTCTCCAAGTGTATTCAAGAACCTTTCATCATGAATAGTCTATCATGATCATCATAACTTTTATGATCGGATTCTTCCGGTATACTCAAAACCGTAGTCAGGGAATATCCCCAACCTCCACTCCAGCCCACGAAACTGATTGGACAAATAAAACAAAGTAGATCTTCTGCATTTTCCAAATCACTTCGACCACTTCTTGTTCAGGTTTCAAGACATAAAAGGGAACCCATTCGCCCAGCTGTATGGACCTGACTGACTCGTCTGACCAATAGCGACGGAGCCACCTCTTCCACTCTTGTATCAGCCAAAAAGTTTCTTTGGCTCACAACACGGCATAAAGAGGAGGATCCGCAATAAGCATCTTCTTCATTGGCTCCACTAATGTTCACCAAACCAAATGATCACACATCAAGGACACACCACGAAAATCGAGGAAGCATGAATTACTTTTCCATGCTGTATTGTGGCTTCTTAGAACCATGTGAGCACTAACATGGCCATGCAGTAAAGTGAGCTCAATTCATGTCTATCATGAGCTACCATGGACTTTATAGTCATGACAGATGCTTCGTGGAACGACATTAGATCTGGCCCTCTTCAAATTCATCAGGCCAAATTCCTTGGCCCTTCTCCCGCCTAGTCATTCCCATTTTTTTTCCTATGATTTCACTCTGATTCCACTCCGATTAAACTCGTATTCACTAAGACAGAGAAAACAAAAGCACAACTGAAATTCGGGATGAATTCCTAAGACTGAATTCGACTCAACTGATTTTCTGACTTGGACTGGACTTGGGTGGTTTAAGACCTGGATTGAACCACAACTTGAGACTTGAAATGAGAACAAAGTACGCTCGAATCGCTGCCTCACCGAGTCGCCCTTGAATCACTGTCTCACACTGCCTTCCCTGAAATCACTGCCTCAAGCACTGCCTGAATCACTGCCTTAATCACTGCCTTTCCGGGAATCAGTGGCCTCTATGGACTCACTTTCACTCGGAATTCACTCGAGCACTCGCCTTGACTTGGAATTCCCTCCTTTTCACTAAATTTGGCCTCTGATTCGCCGAGCCAACTGAATATCCTTTTGCATAATCGTCACCCGTTTGGCATGGATGGCACACAAATTGGTGTCTTCCAATAGATGGATCAAGAAGGCCTCGCACGCCTCCTGGAGCGCCAATACTGCATTGGACTGCCAGCGGATTCCGTAGTTGGCCCCGATATAGTTTTCGGCAATTTCCTTGACGAGACGGGCAAACGGGAGTTTTCGAAGTAACAAGTCGGTGGAGCGCTGGAACTGGCGGATCTCACGGAGCGCGTTGGTTCCAGGCCGATACCGTCTTTTCTTAGTGCCTGCCGTAGGAGGATCACCCGGCAAATTGCGGTACACGCCAACGTTTCGGTTCACTCGACTGGGGTTGGTGGAGAGACGAGCCATGGGGTTTAGTCTGCGGATTTGGAAAATGAATACGCGTTGGTCGCGTGACAATCACGTGAAGATCACGTGAACAAGACGTACGTGAACAAGCACACGTGAACGAGAGCACGTGCCGATCCCATCACCACGACCATCACCACCACCACTTCCCCATTTCCCCCATTCCTTCCCCACTCCCTCACCATTCAACCCATCACCACACATGTCGACTAACATCGACATGAGTGTGATAAATCGACATGAGTGTGATAAATCGACATGAGTGTGATAGTCGACATGACTACTCCTCCAACATCTCGTTAATGGCATCCTGCACATACGCACTCTCTTCATCCATGGCCATTTCCGACAAGCGTTTCTGGCGGTCGTTTTCCCCCGTCAATGCCTTCATCCGCCAGCCAAACTCCTCGAAACTCGAAACGTCATACACCCAGCACGTGCCAAACAACAACATCGACGTGACACTGCCACACAACATGGTTCCTGCACCCACGGCCACCGTGGCGTCCATCACAAAGTTGTAACTGGTGGGTGGCTGATGGTTGCCCTGGAAAAGCGTGGGGAGAAACTGGCGGGCGACGGTAGATTTATAAGCAAACCGGGCGCTGAAAATCGTGGCGGCGGCCGCCCCCAAAAAAAGAACCGTCTGGTGTTTTCTCCGTTGGATGTACTCATCACTAGCTGTGGCCAACAGAAGGTGGAGTTTGGCGAGGGTGTTTCTGAATGCGTCGCTCATGGGGAAAGGGCTGTATTTATAAGTTTTTAGCGTTTGTGTTTGTGTTTGTGGTTGCGTTTGGGTTTGTGCGCACTTTTGCTTTTGTGTTCACTTTGCTTTTGTACTTAAACTGTGCACTTAGCCTCGAACGGATTTCCTGTGTTTTTTTTGGTGGAGTGTTTCTGGAGAAGAAGTACTTGGTGAGAAATGTTGGTGCGACTTCGCGTGGTGCGTTCTGCACTGGAAAAGATGATGCAGTGAGGCAGTGGGGACAAAAAACAGTGAAAAAGGTTGCAAAAATGCTGTAAATGCTGTAAATGCTAAAAAGGCTGTAAAAGGTTTAAATGCTGTGAATTCTGTAAATGCTGTAAAAATTTGGGCTCTCCATGTTCATTCTTAGCTTAGCTGTGCAAGCCAGGGCTCATAACCTGTCACCTAAACCAACATAAGTAGAAACAATCAACTGGAAAATGGTTTAGTACAGGGGTAAGATGGTCGGGAAAAGTTAGTCCAGCTCTCTGACCAATCCCGTCCATTTGTCTAATCTGTCTAATCTGTCTAATCTGTCTAATCTGTCTAATCTGTCCAATCTGTCTATTCAAACAAATACAGACCAATTTCGACTAGCCCGTAGTTTGCCACTCAATTCGGATTAATTGAATAGAACTGATTTACTGACAGTTTCGACTGGACAGTAATTAGACAGAATAGACAGAATTAGACAGAATTAGACAGAATTAGACAGAATTAGACAGAATTAGACAGAATTAGACACTACATTAGAATGCCTCGGATCCCTTTGACTTTAGCTGCACACAATTGTACCAAAACTTTGACTGACCAGACTGACGGTACTATCCTTGTAATGTACTGATATTTACTATGGCAGACTGAAATATACCACGGTGGTCAACTGCACTATTCCACGCTACAAGACTGATTTAAGAATACTGAAGTATTCATCGACTCTAATTGCGCAACTCCGCATATTAGACATTTACATTTATAGGATATTCGGGAGATGCAAATTGTGGTACTGCATGCGTTGGGTCGTGCATTTACCATAATAGCCGTGATGCCCCAGAAACTACTACTACAAATAAATGGTGCCTTTAAGCTGGTATATTGTTACATTACATGGATCCAAAGCAATAGTTAAAACTCCAGGAACAAACCTGAATCTTCAAACCAATCACTTCTCCCCCGCTGAATTATCAATTATCAAGTATCAATTACTTTGTCTTCTTCTTCATCAACATCATCATCTTCTTCTTCTTTTAGATCTCCTCTTTGAACAAACCTCCCTTATTTTTATCCTGGGCAATAGAGATCTCGTCATAAGTGTCGTCTTTACCAAGAGTAGAAGCCACGGTGGCAGCTTCTCCTTTAGACTCGAACTCGTGGCCAGACCTCTCGTTCTTGACTGGAGTGCCCTTAAGCGACTTCTTGAGCCCAGACAACTTTGATCTCAAACTGCCTTTCTTCTTGGACAAGTCCTTAGACTCCTTGGTCTCGACATGAGCCTGGACTTTGGGCTCCTTGGCCTCCACCTTGGGCTTCTCCACCTTCTGTTCAGCCTTCTTGACCTTCTCGTCCTCGCTGAAAAGAGATCCGGTATCCCGGATGGCATCCTCATTCACTGGCTGTTGCACATGCTCTGGTAACTCCTTCTGGATGCGCTTCTCGCCCTTGACCTTTTCATCAATCTCCTTGAGAATCTCGTCCTTGTGACTGGCCTTGCTGGCAATGTTCTCCTGCTTCTTGGCCTCCAAGTCCTTGACCTCCTGGTCCAACTCCTTGTGGGCACTTTCGGCCTTTTCATGCTCGGCCTTAGAGGTCTCGTGCAAGTTGGACACGTGAGTGTCGCTAGCTTCACGTTTCTTGACCACTTCGTCCTTTTCAGCAGAGTCAGCCTCGATTCGGGAGTTGATTTCCTCCAACTTCTTCTTCAACTCGGCAACCTTGGCCTCGTTGTCGCTCTGGAGCTTCTGGCCAGTCTCCACCTCCGAGGCCAATTGGTCCTTGGAATCGGTCAACTCCTTCAACTTGGCACTTTCCGTGCTCAACTCCTCGAGAGTAGGGGCAAGAATTTCGTCCTTTTCAGCCTGCATGGATTTCAATTCCTCCTTGCGTCCGTTGATCAAGCCGGTCTCCTCCTCCTGGATCCGGTCCTCATTGGCCTTCTTCTCCTCCAAAAGCTTCTCCTTTTCGGACGCATACTTGGCCTGCAACTCCCGCAACTCTTCCGTCTTGCCGTCAACCTCAGTATTTCTCTCACCTTGGTAGTCTGCAAAGACCTTGTCCTCGTCACGCTTACGTTCCTCATTGGCAGCGACCCTCTGGTCCTTCTCCATTAATTTTTGGACTTTGTCAGCATGTTTGCGGCTTTCCTCTTCTCTCTTGAACTTTTCGTGTAACTTCTTCATCTCCGATTGCTTGGTCTTCTGCTGCTCGTCCAACTCTCTTTGAGCAGTGGCTTTCTTGCTAATACTGTCCAAAACAGGCTGCACAATTAAATTGGCTAGCTTATCGACCTCGGACCCAGGCAACAATAAACCACCACCCATGTCGATCATGCCGGCCTTGTGGTCCTTCAAACGGGCCTCGGAGTTCTGCTGGGCTGCAATCAAGGCCTTGCTGTATAATTGCACCTGGTTCTTGATATCGGCCTGGCTGGTGGCGTTGATTGACTTCAACCGCTCGTTGGCCTTGGCACTGGCTGCGGCCAATAACGTGGCATCCACCACATCCTGAGCTCTAAAAGTGTTGGATCTTCTCTGGGAGGAAACAGAGTCGGTGTAACCAGAACCGTGTTTCATGTTCAAAGAAGCCGAGGCAGACTTGGCGGCCAAGTTCTCCTCGTCCTGGGTCAAATATTCCGCTGGTTTGGACGCAATTCCAGAACGGTGGTCCTGGGCCGGGTTGAAGCGGTTGTTCAAGGACTTGGAAGAGTTCTGGTCGGCCAATTGCGAGATCTTGCCAATGTTAAGCGGAGAAGCCGTGGCTGGTTTCGATTGCAAGCCGTGCTTGGCCGAAGACCACTCAGGGGTCGTTCTGCTACTCATCGTTGTGGATGAGTTGGCGGCAGCCTGCTTATACACAGAGCCCTTATCGTAGGACAGGTAAATCGAGTCGGAATTCGACAGCAACGAATGTGCTGGCTGCACCTTCTCTTTCTTAGCGGCCACAGCAGCGGTATGGGCATCCGGGGCCGCCGATAACCGTTCATAAGAAGGTTTCACCGATAAATCGGACGAAGCGGCCAAGAGGGCTGCGGTATCCGAAGCATTGGAGCTGACGCCCACCGAGGCTTTGCCGGGGCTGTTGTAGAGGCCTTGCTTCAATTTCTGCTGGTAGATTGCCTGTTTCGACAATGGCTTGCCATTGCTCTGGTACACAGACATGCCTATAGATTGCTGCAGATTATGATTGGAGTAAGTTAATTGATAATAGTACCGATTCTGTCAAGACACACTAGGGCAATTGTAACGGTTTCAAATAAACAGTTCCAATAAACAGTACCAATAAATAGTACCAATAATGTAGTGTCGCTGTTGTTATCAATTGTCAAACACTTACCAAAAGCTAAAGATTTGAAATGGTAAGAATATGATTGGGCAATTGTTTGTTTGTTGGGTTGCCAAATTTATACTCGGAGAATAGGGAGTTGGGCTGTAATTTGTAGTTTGTTGCTTTTTGTTGCTCAGTTGCTATTAGGGAAAGTGGAGTGCTTTTATAATAGCGGGATTCAGGGGGGGGGAATCTGAAACAGACGGTCCGGCTTTGTGTAAGGCTAAGGACTTGAAACTGGGCTGAAACTGGGCCACAAAGAAGGAGTGTTGGTGTAGAAAAAGAGGTGAGACGTTGGATTGCTTAATGCTGGCGCAACCGTCCAGGGAGTGGTGGGTACTGCACACGGGCGCGCGCCGTGGGTCAATTGGACTTGAAGCACAGAACGCGCTATATGCAGGTATCATGTACTTCCAACTATCATGGCCCATTATAAACCCGATACTATGAAATGGAGGATTTTTGAGATTTAGAGGGGGCAGCACGAGTGAATATTGTGAAATACACTTAACTGGTTCTGAAATAATTCTGAAACAAACTTGAAACAATTCTGAAACAAAGCTGAAACACACTTGAAACAAGGCTGAAATGTTTGGAACATATCTAAAACGCCTGGAAATCTTTAAACATTACGCAACCCAAAATCGTAGTAACGACCATACATCGTATTATTTGCACTCGCAAATTCTCGTCAATTTAGGAAGGATTACGTCATTGCGCTCGGCTAAATAAATGTGATTACCGCATTGGGCGATAGAAACAATAGACGTCATGCATTCACCGCGCAATGCGTGCTCCTAACTGGTTCAGCCCCACCGCCTCGCGAGGGTGGAATGAGGGTGGCCTTTCGTGTATGCAGGCCCAAGCATAAAGTTGACATTTCCTTCTTTAACGGCATGGACTGCACATAATGCGGGAATATCTTTAGTCTCAATCAGGAAATGAACGTTCTATATGCAGGCGTTTAGGTCTCGATCTTAATTCCACGCCTAACGCTATGCCCACAAGCCACTACTTTCATTTCACCACAGGGCGCCGCCTTTAATTATAGTGTCTAAACCTGGTGCATCATATACCTTAATTGCCCTCGGCTCTACGCACCCTACCCTCGGTACCACGCATCATCACCATCCACTTGAATTGCACCCCGGTTCTCTACGCCCTAGCCCTCGGATACTCCAGCCCCGGTCACTCCCATCCCGGATACGCCCACCCCGGATACTCACACCCCGGATACTCCCACCCCGGAACACACACACCCCGGCATGTCCAAAAAAGCCGTGTTTGTCCGAGGTCCGGATAACGTTTTCTACCGCAAGGAGAAATCGCCCTCGGTAAGCTCGGTTTCCACCGAAAGCATCGGCCGAAGCAGTTCCGAGGTTGACAATGCGCTAAACGAGCTCATGGAATGCGGGTTCCGGGTCGAAAATAAATCCGAACCTACCGCCAAGCAGCCCTCGGCAATAATCCCAAAGTGGAAACCCATTCAGGCAACCAACCATCGGTCTACGCGACCAAACACCCAAATCGGCCCCGCTGATTCTCGAAATCCTGCAGATAACGCACCAGTTTTACACCCGTACACCAGAAATAGGCGAGATAACGGGCCGCCGTTTTTGGCCGGTATGGTTTTCACGTACGTCCTACAGCTATGTCTACCTACTATGCTGTACTATGTAGGGGCCTTGGCCACACTTTTGAAGTGGATAGTAATCTGGGGAGTTTTGGTCGGGGCCGCCTTATTATATGCAGGAGCGATCCCTTCAATGGCCGAACTTAAACCTTTTCTAAACAAGTTCGGCCCCGTCGGGCGGTTCCGGTCCGACAGTTACGGGGGACTGTATTTTGAGACTTCCGGTGGGATCATTCCCGACAACGGACTGCAATACTCCTCGGAAGTGGAGTTCCGGCCCCCGGTGCCAACGAAAACAACCCCCGACATGCCAAAAATGGTCACTGAAGGTTCCAAAAAGGAAGACGCCAGCATCACCACCGTCAAAGCATTCAAGGCACAGTTACGTCATTCGCCTAGGTTTGCAGATCATGATAATGGGAGATCCGAGGGTGTAAGGTCCGAGGGCGGACTGTCCTCCAATCTGATTAAAAGCACCGACGACTCCCGGGTTCGGATGCGGAGGGCGTTCACCGAGGGAGCACCTGCAGACAGTTGCAGCACCAATCCGATTGACCGCATGGCCGACCGGCGGAAATCGGATTTCGGCGGCACCCCCGGAAGTGACATCCCCCGGACCTCAAAGGACCCCAAGGCTAAACACTTGAAAATCCACCCCGCACCTCCAAACCGCCGCCAATCGGCATCGGCGCTCACCTACGGCACACCCAACAACAACCCCCGCCCCGCGCCCGACGCCGATAACTTACCCTTTTTGTTCGAGATGAAAATGAAGGACTCCGACAATTTCTCCCTCCATCGTCTGGACACCACCACCACGAAAAACTCCGTCTTGGGCACCCGGGCAAACTATTCCAAGTTCTTGGCCAATGTAGACCATTGACCAGTATATCCCATCAGTACCTCCCACCTCAGTACATCCCATCAGTACATCCCCAAACCCTTCATTTCATAATAATAATCAACGGGACACCCATAGATGCTCAAAGATAAGTAGACTTCCTTGGTATCAAGTCATGTAAAGGATATGTTCCTGCATGTCAAATATGTGTCCTGTGTATAGAGTGCTTTGACCTGCATATAATCTTGAACCACGCACGTGACTGACAAATGCAAACAGCTATACCACCTAAAAAAGATCCCTCTAATCTTTTCTCAATTCTTTTTCTTATTCTTGTGACTTTAAGCAGTCTGAAGAGTAATAATTCATGTAGTCTCTTTTGTTGAGCGTGCCCCAACCATAAGACACCAATACTCAATATGAGTTAGTGTTGAGTAATCAATTTGGAAAACCAAAAGCCAGGATTAATAAAAAAAAGGGATTTCAAAAGAAGGTGGGTGTTTGGATCATTATGTTAATAATGTGATTGTTCCCTGGCAAACGATTTGAAAAAATCATTTGTATAAATCATAAAACACAATATGCAGAATACTTGGGGGAAGCAGAAGTTCTTCTTGATGAGTCTTCTTGGATAGTTTTCTTGGATGAAACTTTTCTTTGGTAAATGGTTATCATTGGGAATAATTGACTTGGCGGATAGTCTTCGTGATAAGGTTTCTTTGGGAATTGTTTTCTCGGCTAGTTCCTTGGATAGTTCCTTGGATAGGTTCTTGAATAGTTTCTTTTGGGATCGTTTTTTTTTGATAGTTCTTGGATAGGTTCTTGGATAGTACCTTGGGTAGAGGCTTAGCTTAAGCAAATCAACAGAAATCATGGAAATACCAAAAGACCCACGTCCAGTTTCCGTTCCGGAAGTTATAGTAGCTGACCTGGACCTTAGTCCAGTAGTTAATGCCAGACCCAAGCGACATTCAAAAGGATCTCACTTCCAGACGAATATTTCCACGATATAGTGATGATTGTGTGGCGCCCAAGTTAACTCGACGTTTCCATAGAAAATTGGTCATCAACTTCTTCTTCCACTATATGCACTCACTAATGTGGTGCCTCAACAAAATCAACCACACGAACAATAAATGTAATCACGCAAGAGTTTCCCAGAAGATTCCAATAGACAAGAACTGGAGAGTGAAGCAAGATTCAGACAATGGTAGACAGCTTAGACAATGGTAGACAAGGGTAGACAATGGTAGACAGCTTAGGCAAAATTGGACAATGGCTAGAAACCTCTGAGGCAATCAACGTTTTATAAATCTTTCTGACCAAGTCGAAGGCCAGCCTGGTGTCAAGTCGAAGGCCAGCCTGATGTCAAGCTTCAACCATGTTCGCCATACCAGCAAATACCACAGGAAACTTAGGTCGAGCTTCCACTCCCATCGTTAGTCACACGGTCAATGCAGCACACAATGTCATGCCATCATCTTAATCATCAGCTTCAATTGGTCCAGTGTACCTCTAGCGTAATCCACTGGAGTAAATCCAACTGTTCACTAAAAGCTTCTAGTACCTCAACCTCAGTAGCAAAGTATTAGTAATTGTAGTATCAGTATTTAAGAGGTAGACTCGCCATGGCCTTGGTGAATTGAATGGAGAACCGGAGGCCAAAACTCCAAGTGGAGTGCTATTTAAAATGGCAGTTAGAGTGCCCTCCATCAATACCTCAATCACACTCTCTGCGTCCGTCTATAGCCAAAATTGAACTAAAAACCTTTCTAAAAGCCTGACCAAGAATATGAAGTAAGGAAGAGAGACCAAAAAATGAAGTGGCGAGGAAAATTGGGGGGGGGGATGGCGTTCTTATTTATCCGCGGACGCATGCATGCACACGGATAGGGGGGTTTCATGTTTTGCAGCCATGCGAACTATATAAGAGACCCGTTCGCACCTTTTCCAACGCGCCCAATTTTTCTTTCCTTTCCATTTTCTTAAAACTCACGTTCTATTCTGATGCCATTCTTTGATGCTATTTTCTGATGAAATTCTATTGATACATTTCTGATGGAAAGTTCCGATGATTATCTCTGATTTCTGATTGATCCCACTTTCTGGGAGAACCAGCGGCCCGTGTTGCAGCTCATTGCATCATACAACTAGACCTTTAGTTAATGATGAATCCGAGACTTTCCAGCTTACATTAAGAAAAGCATTAGCCACAGAACAATTCTTCATTTGTTTGTCTTCTGGGTATACGCTTGATCATGTGACCACTGCCAATGCAAGCTAACAAAGAGCTGATACCATTATCCTACCAAATGATGACTAGCCCGCCTGATTGAAGCCGAGAAAATGGGAGTGGCTAGCACCTAAGAATTAAGCTGGCTTAAGAAAAGCGGCGAATAATTGGATTTTGAGAGCTTATTGAATATAAGTGTTCATTTGAATACTTGTGGCCTTAAGGAACAATACATGGATCAGTTCCAATAACTATGGAAGACCTTCTTGCCCGAGAAATTGGAGAATGTGGACTATTATACAGGACTATACACATTGTCACGCAGAAATGACAATACCATATTCGATAGGTTTATCAGTCAGAGAAAATCTTTACATTTCTATTGGTCCCTTTGCCCATTACATGCAGGATGCTACTAATATTTATACATTAGACTATAGTCTCAATGTGGACTAGCCTAGTGAAGCTTAACGTTAGACTAGTCTCAATGTGGGCCAACCTTGTGAAGCTTAAGATCATACCAGTCTAGCACACGCATAAATTTCTGGGACAGTTTGAGATCTGACTTTACTTATAATAAAGTCCAGGTCACGTGAAATGCTTCTCCGCATCATTCACTTCCAACCTCCATCCAAAGCAACTTATCCAATTATACCGAATCAATTATTGCTCAATCCTAACCTTAAGTTTTTCCTGTCTTGCTTAAGCCATACGCCAGACGATGCATTCCCCAGACCAAGGATTATTGTGAGCCAGACTTGGGAAGTACCTTTTGAATCCACTCGGGATCATTCATTGAAATTGGCTCATTTGGTTTCTCTCATTCTGCCCAGTCATTGTGGGCCACTTCACTCCAAATTAACCTTCAACCAAAGTCATTGTTCGATGGAACCACTTAAAGGTTATTCATAATAACTCCATCAGTGCCTTATCGTTATACCCATCAGGAACGCCATCACTTTTCGACTCAATAAGTTAATCCATCAATAACTCCACCAGTGGTCGATTTGGAGGTCATCAGTCAGAGTCCATCAATAAGTCACTAGTGACTCCATTAGACTCCATCAGTGAGTCCGCCAACATTGGCTACTCTGGTTCTCTGGCTTCTCTGGATTCTTCTTTTCTGAAGGATCAAAATCAGCCATTCTGGGATCCCCTCTTCCCTTCAGAAAATGAGTCAGAAACTTAGTCCTATGGATCGGGGCTAGGACTAGGGCTAGGACTAGCGATCAATGTTGCATAGTCCTGATCCCTAAAGACTGACTTCCCAAATGGCCTGTGGCCCCTTCTCCTCGTAAATCTCCGCATCAAGAAACGAGTCGCCTCCATGGTTGGAGTTGCCCCCGTAAATCTGTTTGCTGTAGATCTCACCGCCCAAAAAGTAAACGTCCGCCCAGTGGCCCTTGTGCTCCTTGGTTTGCTTCCATTCGGGAAAGTAATCCGGAAACTTCACCGCCTTGGCACTGGAGGGAACCTGCAATGCGCCCTTAAAGTCTGTGCTTTCACCCTCGTCCGTCAGCTGGTAGCTGGCGATGGCGGAGTTAACCCCGTTTTGGTCCTTGCTCTTTTTGCTGGGTGGCTTGCACACGTATTCAGTGTTGAGCTTAAGGAGAATGGCTTCCCGTAATCCCACGATATTGCTGGGGCCGCCCATCACAATGATATTATCGTAGCACTCCTGTCTTTTGCCCAAATCAGGCACTTGGCTCAACGCCCGCCAAATGCCCTCGCAGATCTGCAGCACAAGCTTGGTGGTGCCCTGGAACCTCTCCTTGCCCACCGTGAGTTTCTGTCCGTTGAAGTTGATGAAATTGAACTGCAACTCGTGGTTGCTCTTTTTCTCGGCCTCCGCCTCCTTGGCCCCATCCTGGTCCTGGTCCGTGATCATCTTGGCCACATCAAACTCATTCTCCTCTTTTTGCTCGGCACTCTCGTTCAAAATGTCCGACAGCGAGTAGAACGACTCCGCCGATGTCACCAACACCTCGTAGATATGCGACGTCTTCAACGCCGTGATCTGGTCCTCGTTAAATGACGGTAACAACTTCTTGAGCTCACTATCAATCGTCTTTCCTCCAGCGTCTAACCGTTTGGCTGCATATTTCACCACACTTCCCGCAAGCACAGGCACAATCTGCGTGGATTCATGGCCAATGTTCACCACCACAGCAGCAGACGTGGCTCCCAAGCCATAAGTGGCCGCAATAGATGCATCCAACACATTGAAGGCGGTAAACTCCAACTTCTCAAACACATAGCGCGTCACCTCCTCAATGGCACTGCTGGAGTAAGACACCGAAGGCACAATCAAAAGCAATGGCACCTGGTTAATGGTGAGAACAGGGTGCTCTTTTATTATGGTCTGCAAAACCAATTTTAGAAGCGCATTGAAGGCCTTGGCATCCACGATTCTAGTGCCCCGAATAGGATAAACGGGTTCCAATTCTCCACTTGGGTTCGAAGCGTGGTATTCATTTGTGGCCTTGTCAAGGTACACCACGGTGGGGACTTTGTATTGCGGAGGAGTCAATGAGTCTCGCAAACCAAACAAGAAAAGGGTATTTTGCGTGCCGGCATGGATCACGAGGAAATTCTCTTCCCGATATAGAGGCATCTTTGTTGATGTGAAGGAAAGGTGATTCTCAAAGTTGTTGTTGAGCGTGCGAATTGGCCCCGACACGACCACGCGTACCATTTCTAGTGAGTATCGTCGATGGAATGTTTTGGGTCCAATTCTAGACCCGAAACTGTCACCAGGAAAACGACTTTTTTTTGTCAATTATTCAGAAGCCCAAAAGGTTAGTAGCCATGAAAGCTGAAACATGGACTCATGCATGTTACTGTAGTATGCATATAACTGTAACATAATCGCATTGCAGAAAATAGTATGGCTGGAACGGGAACAACTGAAACGCCAATCGAAACAGATTTGAAACAATGATATTTGAATCAGATCCGGAGCTAAACAGATATCTGGCAGAGTCGAACAACTTAAAAAAAAAAAAAATTGAAACAGTCACCTCACTGAGACAATAAAGTAATGTTAAATCTGAAACAATGCGATTGAAGTAGTCGCATAAATGAAACAAGGAGTCAATGCGAACACTGAAACAGTCATGACACTCAATCATGACACTCAATCATGTAACTAAAAAGTCAGGTCACCACAACATTTTCCTGTTAGATTCAGGTCACCAAAAGTTTTGTGAAAAAGTAGGTAATGACAAGTCAGAGACCATAGTGAATTAGGCCAAGTGTGGAGCTGGTGTATTCATGTAACACAGACAAGTGACCTGAAACATTGTAGAAACTCCGACCAAAAAAACCAAGATCTAGACCTTTCCGGTGAGGTTCTAGACTAGAAGGTACATCATCGGTTCAGAAACTTTTTTCGAACCAATTAGTCCAGTTTCATTGCAAAGTAATGGAAGATCCATTGATGCTTGTTTTCAAGACATGCTGATTGAGGTATGGCCGAAGAGAAGGTGTGGCTAAAGAGAGAAGAAAAGTATTGGATAAAGTTCATTTGGGAAAGAAAATGTGGGGGGGCGAGGGCGTATTTATATATCTCAGGGCGGGGGATGGCTGCAAAAGGAAGTGACACAAAAGCACCCTCGCGCACATATATAAATATGTACGATCCCGCCATTTTTTGTGACTTACATAAATAGACATCAAATCGTGCACCAGAAAACCTGTGCATCACGAAATCACTCAAAATCCCGTGCAATTGCCCCAAACCTGGTCAAGTCTCCATAAGTCCGTGGAAGTGATCGAAATTATTTCGGTGTCTATAATCTCCCAAACCCGTGCCCCAGACCCGTGCATCCCGATTTTCGCAACAAAGTTGATTTTCCATTTCTAATAGCCTTTTCCAGTCACCAGCGCGTCATGAGCATTTGGGCAAAACGCGTCCTACATTCAAGGTTCCCACTCCTCCACTTTCAGCATAGACCCTTGCGGCACCAAACCATGGCCCAGCAATCGATTCTTAATTTTTTTGGTGGTTCTGCCAACGCCTCGGCCAAATCGACCAAACGGCCCAGATCCCCCGCTCTGGAGTCCCCCAAGAAACTTCAGAAATTAGACAAACAAGTTAAAGAAGACAAACAAGTCAAAGAAGACAAGCAAGACGTGAAGAGTGATGAAACGTGTTTGGAACCTGAAAAATTAAAGGAAGAGGCCCAGAGCCCTAGTCCGCAAAAGAGCCTGAGTTCTAATCCCGAAAGTCCTAGTTCCGAAACTGCAGAAAACCCAGAATCCAGTCTTTCAAATGCATCCAAATTGATCGAACTAACGGAAAAAGTCCCACCTGTTTTTGCCCAAGACTCCTCTACTATTTCGTATGCCAAGTTGACTTCTGTTCTAGAAATGGTGGAAAAAGAGTCTGGCCGGCTCAAAATGACGGCCATCATCTCGGAGTTCTTCCTCGAGGTGTTGCAGCAGTTCAAGAGCCCTCATCAATTGACACTTGTGGTGTACTTGATGATCAACCGTCTTGGACCCGATTACGAGCCCGACTTGGAGTTGGGGTTGGGTGAGACGCTCCTTATAAAGGCCATCAGCGAATGTTATGGCCGTCCAATTGCCAAAATTAAGAAGGATTACCATGATGTGGGGGATTTGGGATTGGTGGCTCAGAAATCTCGTCTGGGCCAGCCTCCTATGTTCAAACCAGCACCTTTAAATATTGAACAGGTCTTCACTAACCTTACCAATATAGCCAAATCCAGCGGAAAAGACTCCCAGTCCAGGAAAATCTCCATCATCAACAAAATGTTGACATCTTGCGATATGAAGAGCAACGAGGCCAAGTTTTTAATCCGGTCTTTAGAGGGAAAACTCCGGATCGGTCTTGCAGAAAAGACTGTGCTTGTGGGAATTGCCCAGGCCTTTGTCAACTACGAGCATACGTCCAAAAAGGGTATTCGGTCCGAAGTCTTATCCAAGGCCGAGGATATTATCAGGGAAGCGTTTTCTCTTGTTCCCAACTATTCAGTGATTATTCAAACGTGTTTTGAACATGGAATCACCAACTTATTGGAGCATTGTCAACTCACCGCAGGAATCCCCTTGAAGCCAATGTTGGCCAAGCCTACCAAATCCATTGGCGAGGTGTTGGACCGGTTCCAGGGCGAGGAATTTACTTGTGAATACAAATACGACGGAGAAAGGGCCCAGGTGCATTTGCTAGACACTGGCGAAGTCCGGATCTACTCCAGGAACTCCGAGGATATGTCACAGCGGTACCCCGACTTGGTGGCCATTGTCAAGGACTTTATTAAGCACAATAACCAACAGGAAACGTGTGCGTCGCCGAAATCGCTTATTTTGGACTGTGAGGCCGTGGCATGGGACCGAGAATCAAATAAGATTCTTCCCTTCCAAGTCTTGTCGACCAGAAAAAGAAAGGATGTCAATGAAAAGGATATCAAGGTGCATATCTGCCTCTTTGCCTTTGATTTGCTCTGCTACAACGGTGAGTCGCTCATTACGGAGTCGTTCCATGCCAGAAGACAGAAGCTCTTTGATAACTTTGCGCCGATCGAGGGCAAGTTCCATTTTGCTACTTACAAGGACTCGTCTGATTTGAACGAGCTCCAGGTGTTCTTGGACCAATCCGTCAAAGATGCATGTGAAGGGTTGATGGTGAA
The DNA here is from genome assembly GCA_002374555.1 of Metschnikowia mauinuiana. NCBI lineage: Eukaryota > Fungi > Ascomycota > Pichiomycetes > Serinales > Metschnikowiaceae > Metschnikowia > Metschnikowia mauinuiana. Next base: position 3,193 of record NKZY01000738.1, on the reverse strand, counting down.
GATGCTCCATGGGAAGGACTCCTTTTACGAGCCGTCCAAGCGGTCCCGCAACTGGCTCAAGTTGAAGAAGGATTACCTTGCCGGAGTAGGAGACTCGCTCGACTTGGTGGTTATTGGAGCATATGTCGGGAAGGGAAAACGGACGGGATCCTACGGAGGGTTTTTGCTCGCTGCATACAATGACGATACGGGGGAATACGAGAGCACGTGCAAGATCGGGACCGGGTTTTCCGATGAGGATTTGGTGAGCCTCTACCAACGTCTTAAACCACATGAAATGACCGGCCCGAAACCGTTTTTTGTGTACGACACGACCAACTCCAACGCTAAGCCGGACGTCTGGCTCGAGCCCACGTCAGTATTTGAGGTATTGACGGCGGATCTTTCGCTCAGTCCCATTTATAAGGCGGCCCACTCGGAGTACGGAAAGGGCATTTCGTTGCGGTTTCCTCGGTTCTTACGTTTAAGACAAGATAAGGGCGTTGAGGATGCCACGACGTCCAGCCAAGTGTCTGAGTTTTACCAACGGCAAGCGAATTTGAACTAAAGAAAACCCAAGATGAAGTTCGGATTAAAAGGTTTTTGCTGGTGGAAGAGCAATGAGAGTTGCTCATGGATGGATCTCGACCTAAAGATCAGGAATACCCGGGGAGTATAGACGGTGGTGGGTCGATTGACTCAGGGTTACTGCAAAAGACAATTGCCCCAATTGCAAAGACTACATGCAGTCGAACCCTTTAGCACCGCTAATGCTGATGACTATTCCATACGTGAATGGTGCTTTAGTGGGAAGATGACGATATGGACGATTGCTGCTCCTGCACTTTGCCATTCACAATTCTTTCTTTATTTTGTTAAAGTGCAGTTCAAGCAGGAATCCATCCAATCATTGAAATGGACATTTCAAGGATTTATACTCGACTATAAAATAGTCGGTCTATTTCTAAAGGACAATGGACTTGATGATTCATATACTGGCGGGCTTAACAAATGATATTTGACTGAGCCCCGAATCGGCCACTTGGGATTGTTCACCATTCGATCTGCAGCTGTTCCAGAAACCCATGGAATAGCATAAGTTCAAAACCCTTCCCTCCAACCGAAACTTTTGGGTGGCCAACACTCAAATATGGTATAGCTTTTTTAAGCTGGCCAGCACTTGATAAGGTGGAATTGGAAGATATTATCAATTGGACCTTTCTATTGATAAATATCATGAATTCATTATATGACAGATCCAGCCGAAGTGATAAATGCTAGAGTCTTCAAGAGCTCCATTTAAGCCAAGGGGATATGGGGAAAAACATATCTTTGAATAATGAGGTTTTTCAAGATTCTCCCTTGAAACTAATTTAAAAAGCCAGGCGAAAAACGGAACTTTTCAAGACGCCTGATTTCTTCCCGAGACCATTTTCGATTGGATTTTGTATGCCGAATTGATTTGATGCATTTTTATGGAAATAGTGAAAAAGCCAAAATTGCACACTTCTTTCCTTTTGAAAACCCCACATGAAATTGATGGGAAACGATGAAAACTCTGAATTTGTGGAAAAAGAAAAACACAATTGATCAGTTTTGTCCAAATAATTATTTGAATAAGGGGATTCTGAAAATATTTGATTATAACCATTTTCAGTATTTTCATGTTTTGAAGTTTTCATGATTCTATATTTTCATGATTCTATATTTTCATGATTCTATATTTTCATGATTCTATATTTTCATGTTTTCAAAATCTCTATGTTTTGATGATTTCAATAGTTCAAATATTTCCAGGATTTTCAGTACTTTCATGTTTAATTTTTCCAAATTTCGATAATTTCAAAAAAATCGTATTTTCATGTTTTTGATAATTTCAAAAGCTTCGTGTTTTCATGTTTTCAAGTTTTACAGTTTTACAGTTTTTTTTCAATTTTTTCTTGGATCGAAATCTTCATATTTTGAAAAATTCCAATTTTTTTCAACGTTTTTGAGAATCAAGTAACACAAGTTCTTAAGATGCACCACCAAAAAATAGACCCGTACACCCTAAGACTTTTATGGAACTTGGCCATACTCTCCTCAAATAACCTAACTCGAGATTGCCCTGTTTTACCGCTCGGAGCAAATTATCATGGTAAACCAACTTGACGTTAGGCCAATTGCTCGTACACCAGTGGAGCGAGGCTTGTATGCAGAACCAAGTAGTCACTCCAATTTCTAGTTATTCCAATTTCTAGTTATTCCAATTTCTAGAAACTCCAATTTCTAGAAACTCCAATTTCTTCTCACTATTTCTTCTTGTTTTATTCTGGATGAATACCGGACTGGGATTGGACACGAGGAATGGAGGTATTTATGGAATGGAGATGGAGAAATAATGGAATGGAGATGTTGGGATTGGTGCTGCTTTCCTGTGTCTTTGCATTTTTTCTGTATGCAGTCCAGTCATTGAATTGTGAGTGTTAAATATGATAGAGAGGATTGATTTGAAACCTTTCAATGAACGCCCTGGTTACGAAAAGGCACCAACAACATCAAGATCTTTTCGGCCTGCACGCGGACCTTTTCCTGTTTCTGTTTTTGATATCACCTCTTTTTTCTTCTCTTATTTTCGAATTTTCAATCTTTTTGAAGATTTTCAGTATTTTCATGTTTCGATTTTTCCATATTTTCACGTTTTCACGTTTTCACGTTTTCACGTTTTCACGTTTTCACGTTTTCACGTTTTCACGTTTTCTCGTTTTCTCGTTTTCTCGTTTTCTCGTTTTCACGTTTTCTCGTTTTCTCGTTTTCTCGTTTTCTCGTTTTCAAGATTTCCAATAAGTTTAAATGTTTTTATGTTCATGAATGCGGGCCGGAAAATTAGCTTCTTAAGGTACATGACACGCTCATGGACTGTGGCACCGTAGCTTGAATCTTTCAAGTTGCACCCAATGATACAGTCTCCAATATTGGCCAAGGAGAACCTTTGAATCATATCTGGAATAGGCACATATTTTGATACTGCCAACATTTCATCCAAGTTTTGGAGCAACGTCTTCAAATTCCCTTCAAGAGGGGCCAAGTCCGGGAATTTAACAATATCAGTAACAAATTTCCTGTATTCTCTCCAGTTCTCGTTCCCTGCAGAATTGACGTTATCTCCGAGGTACTGTGACATGACGGACTGGGGAATCTTTTCGAAGTTTCCACTCTTTTCGAAAACATCATT
>NKZY01000737.1:97893-128810 GCA_002374555.1 Metschnikowia mauinuiana | reverse complement strand
CCTGGGTGGTTCAGGAGTCCTGGGTGGTTCAGGGGACCTGGGTGGTTCAGGAGTCCTGGGTGGTTCCTGGGGTGGGGGAGTATCTCTGCAAGGCTGACCCGGTTGACAAGAAGGCTTGTAACAATTTGGGTTCAACTGGTAAATGTAATTGGAAATATCACGGCCATTGTAGGTCAACAAGAATCGGGAGTAAGCACTGACATCATAGTTGATGATACGCATGGGGTAGAAATAACCTGCTTTCAAACTGATTTTGAACTGGGTACTTTGACCAGTACAAATATATGGGTTTAAATTGATGCAACAATCCGAGCCTCCTTTGGGATTCCAACCAGCAGCTAATTTAATCGAAGCCGTGTGGGAACATTGCATATGAAAAATGTACTCCTTTGTTTCCTGGGCATAAAAATAGCCGTCCAAGACCGTATTCACTGGACCTTGAGGTGCGGCCAATCCACAACTCTGTAAGTAACCTATAGCTTGAGTCTGCGAGTAAGAAACCGCCTGTTGTATCAAATTACTCTGGATACATTGCGCTTGGTAGTTGGCTTGGTACAAGTTGCAATCCTGGGGGTACACGCCGGCCTGGAGCCCCACACACTGGACGTACTGGTACGCTCCAATAGTATAGGCACGCACAGTGTTCAAAGCGGAAATGAGCGAAAGAATGCTTGAAACCCTCATGGTGTGCTGAAGAATTTTTGAAACAAGAGGCGGGGGATCCCAGGTATTTATAGCCGTGGGCACGGGGTCTCGAAGGGCGTTTCCCCAGTTGCTGGAGACGATTACTGCAAAGTGTTGCATACATGCAAACGAGACGCGGCCCGGAGCGAGACGCGCGGACTGCACCCAATCCCGCGGCCGCATGCCGCTTTCGGATACATTCTTTCAAGTGCCTGATTCCGAGATTAATCATTCTTTCCACCCATTGATGTTTGGGTAAATATAGATTGTGTATTTTTATTATGTACAGGTGGAGCTTGTGTGCTGTGGTTTGTTTCAGGGGTGTTTCAGAAACGGGGTCCATTCTCTGGAGGCTTTGGAGGTGGCCTGCGGCCTCGGTCCAAATAAGCAACCGCCGCTCCGTCTCTTTGCAGAGCCAACGCCAAGCGAATGTTCCAAAATTAAACGGAGACTTTCGAGGAGCCGTAGCAATTTACATTCTTATGCATGACGGTGAGCTTTAACGCACCAAGGCCTCGGAAGCGAAAAACCCCCCAAAAAACTACATAAACCTGCCCGTTTCTTCCCTAAAAATCGGTCCACTGGGCCTACCATACCCTTAGACTCGAAGGGAAGTTTAGACAGTACTTTTTGTTTTAAAAAGATTCACAAAAGGACGGTTCCACTGTTGTCAATCACATAACAAGCGGAAGATGCAAATCTGAAACACATTGTTCCATTGTGCCCTGGAAACTTTTGCCAACTGCTTATTTCCTAAACGAGATACCTATTTGGCAAGAATAATCAGCTGCACGGTGGACACGGGTATAGACAAGAAAGGCTAAAGAGGGCTGAGTCCAAGTTTATAATTATTTGAGTTTTAAGCTACGAGACGAGGAAGAAACGCTAACTCTAAGCCATTTTCTCGTGACTTTTGTCAAAATACGCTACTTCGAGAAGGTCTTGACAATCCAAACAAGACCGTATGCAAGAAGGCGTGTCTAAAACAAAGTTTATTTGCACGCAATTGGACGAGGGACCCAATTCCGGCCTTCGTCTTTGCCTGGGCTAAAAACAAAAAAATCGTTCCTGAACATCGCCTCTTTCCTTCCCCTTTTTTCTTTGTCTTTTTTCTTTGTCCTATTTCTTTGTCCTTTTTCTTCGAAACTTCCAAAAAAGCTCATTGTCATCTTGTCTTTTGTTTCTTTTACCGGTCGCATTCGTCTTGCATGGACCCTGGTTTTCCAGGCCACTTCTGGGCTGATATATGCACACGAACCGGTTGAAAAGCTAATTTTAACTTTAAGCTTTGGCAATGCCTATTTTATGGGTTCACCCGGAAAATCATGGAACTCCTGGAAAATGAATTGAAAACAGGGAGCTGATCAATATTGAAAACGGGGGACGCTTTTTTCTGTTTTTTTTTACGGTTGAAATTCGGTGATAAAATGTGTTTTTTGCGAAAGTCAAGGGTCTAGCCATATCCAAAAAAAAAAAACACTTGTTGATCTTTTTTCCTCTGCTCAAGACAAGACCCATTGTTCATAGTCGTGTGTCTGCACATAGCCCCGTGGCCCCTGTTGAACTGTAACCCTTGGTTAGTCCATAAGCTGGAACTATCACGATATCGGTTTCTAACACTCTCGTCAGCGTGGCACTTCGTTGCCACGTCAGTCTTGGGGTGTACTGGTCTGTCTGTAAACTAATACTAGCCATATTTTCTCCTTAACTGAGCTGAATCGTTGCCCGTAAAACCGTCCCGCTTCTTCTTAGGGTGCACTGGTAGATCCCGATGGCTCCTGCATGTAGAAGACCAAGACCTGTTTCATCTGGACGTACTTATATGCAACTGCCCCTGGACCAACATGCAGGTGTGCATGAACAATCGCACCGTTGAACCCTAAGCGGTTCTTCCGCGCCACGTCCAACAATAGCTGCCTAGAATTTACAGAATGTATTGGGACACGCCAAACGTAGCAAACCTCAGCTATAGATAGATTAGCCCACATTTGGCCCGGATATATGCACCACCAAAAATATTCGACGCAGCCGAAATCTCTCGTCTATAGTTGTTGCTGGTGGAAACTGTTTCCTGGACCCCAAGGCGACATTTCAAAGTAAACAATCAAGGTGATTACGTAAAAACCGGGTTTTCATGCAGGTCCAGGTCTCGACGAAAAATCGTGCTTGCCGAGTAAGAGAATGACTTTATCTTAATAATAGCCAAAAGGGTTCGAGTAACATTTTGAACAAGCAGAGAGGCTTATGAGAAGATCTGCTGACTTTCTGATTTTCCGATTTTCCGATTTTTTAGTTTCCTGAATTTCTTGGTTTTCTTAATTTTTGCTTATCTGATTTCTTGATTCTCTGATTTTCTGTTTCCTGATTTTCTGATTTTCTGTTTCCTAATTTTCTGTTTCTTAATTTTCTGATTTTCAGTTTTCTAATTTTTGGTTTCCTGATTTTTGGTTTCTGATTTTCAGTTTCCTGACTTCTTTTCCTGTTTCCTAATTTCCTGATTTCCCGATTTCTTGAGATCCTAAATTTGTTGATTTCCTGACTTCCCTATTTCCGGTTTCCTGATTTTTTGACTTCCTAGATTTCCTAGATTTCCGCTATGGTTATCTTTGTGACAAGTTTTAAATTGAACCCTTGAACAATGGGACTTACATCATTCATANCTTCCTAGATTTCCTAGATTTCCGCTATGGTTATCTTTGTGACAAGTTTTAAATTGAACCCTTGAACAATGGGACTTACATCATTCATAATCTATTCTTTTTTTCACTCCATAACATATTTTCAGGCCAATTTTCTAGATTACATGCCTTTATCGCTTCAAATCAAAGCTGACATAAGTCAAATAATAACGTCCAATATTAAGCATAACCAAGTTTGGACCCTGTGAATTCTTATCCTTTGTGATCTTATGAAGCCCGGGGTAAAACTAGACCGAAGACTGATTCAGAATAAAAGAAGAAATGGTCTTTTTCATATCCAGACTTTCCTGCTTTCCTCCAACAGAAGTCCTGGTTTCCTACTACAAACGTCCTTGATTTCCTTCTCGTATGTACCCATTCTATACCTTTCTTTCTTTGTCTCTTTCTCTGTCTTTTTCTTTGTCTCTTTCTCGGTCTTTTTCCCTGTTTTTTTTTCTCTGTCTGATCCTATAGAAGAGAAAATACACATGTTGATAATTTGAGTAGATCTGATGACTCTCAACTACACCTCGTCTCAAGACCTCGTCTCTATACCTCGTCTCAATATTCCAGGGTCCTACGAGTGGCACTCCGTGCTGTATATGTGTGGTTGGAAGATATGTACAATTTTACTTGGATAAACTGAAAGTCACCAGTATATCGTATCCAAAAAACGATTCAATCTCATAGAAAACTTTTGAATCTCATAGAAAACGTCTGAATTGTTTTGGCTCTCTAGAACTAAATAATAGGAACTGATAAGGAATTATTTTTTAATCGTACGATGCACTAGAGATGGTTATGTGCAGGATGAAATCTATGTGCAGGTCCGCTTGGGGTATCATTTCGGGGTTCCCGCTATGGTACTGGTACCAAACTTTGGAATTAGAGTCATGTAAGTGTTTCAATTCCTTATACCAAGTTTTTTTTTTTTTTAATTTGAGTTAGTGTGTGGCAAGAACAATTCGCTTCCTTCGGGCACACCTGTATACAGCGCATAGCTTCTATACAGGACTCAGATCAGAGGACCCATTCTAGGACCAAAAGTCTTTTCTAGTATTTTTACCGTGAACAGTATCATACTTTATTCTTTCAGAATTAATAAAAACACTAGCTTATTCGATTAGCTCCAAAGCCTGAGGGACACTCCTCTCTTCTGGACCAAGCTGATCCTGCAGATATTCTGATAGACCAGTACACCCTAAGATTTGTCCTCGGACGAACTATACAAGTTCTTATTTTAGTCCTGTATGGGGAGGTATTTTACATGGTAAGTTATATCAGTGTTATGTAGATATAGTGCTAAGGTTTATGTAGTGGCTGCAACCCTCGGAATAAACCCGCGGCACACCCGTGCACCAGACAAGGTCAGCAGAAAAAGGCCCAACGCAAACACCCCTTTTTCAGCTCCAAATTGGTTGAAAGTTGGTTCATTGGAATACTGGAATTCAGGAGGTCACAAGAAAGGTTTTTAAAAGTGGATTTTCATGGTAAGTGCACTTTTAGATGTGCTATAGCTGGGAGTTCCGGCCACTGTGCCTATTCCGGGCGCCTATTCCGAGGGCCCCGGTTACAGGTCCATTTAATGTCGTCTTTGAATGTCAACTAAACAGCGCCACCAAATCACACAGCCATCACATCACACTAATATTACTTGATCGTCTTAAGCTTTAATATAGTTTTCATTCATTTTCCATGACTTCAAGATCCCCACCTCTCGGATTATATGCAGGATTTTCGGATTTCCAGGCGTCCAAGCCGCTTTGCAAAAAGTCAATTCAGCATTCAAATTCAATTCAACATTCAAAGTCAACTCCGCATTCTAAATTATTACCACAACTTCAGGTGCCTAAAATCCCCCGCGTCGTCGTTTGCACCCAATTCCATTCCTGGCCTCAACCTTCATATAAGTGTCTCGCCAACGCGCGCCTTCTCCCACCGTAAACTTATTGTTTCCTTCCATAAACGAAACACCCCCACCGTCGACCTTCTTCAATTCTGGTTTAACCGTGTTCCGCCCAATCCCAACCACCACAGCGTTTTGTTCACCCGCAGATTTCCTTTTCCGAATTGTTGGTCTGATTTCTGATTTGTTGGTTTTTAATTTGTTGGTCTGATTCCTGATTTGTCGGTTTCTAATTTGTTGATTTTGAAATGAAGCTCACGTGGCCTTTCTTCCTTTCGTTGGCCGCTGCAGACATAGCAGTCAAGCCACAAGCCCAGTTCTTCCCCCTTACGCGATCGGGCGAAGTCCCCGAGATCCAGCCCTACACCTTGGGCCAGGACGTGATGATTGACTGCATCCTGAGAAACATCGACAACGGAGAACATAATTTCGACACCAACAATAGAATCATCTACAAGGCGTTCCCCGTGTGCAAGGAGACGGGCAAGCCGCTCACGTTCCACTATGGTGTTTCGGAGGACCTCAACTGCACAATCTCCTTCACCGATGAGCTCTACCACTTGTTCCAGCTCTATGTGCACGAAGATGCTCCGCTCAGTTGCAGAATCCCCGTGAGCACGGAGTTGAACTACTTGGAAAAGGGCGGCGCTTATATTCCGTTGACCTTTAACTTCCGGGGTGAAGTCCACGGCCTGCACATGGACGTCGACCCTTATATGAACATGATCATCACAAAGCCGGCCTCCAGTGCTCCTGAACAACAGACCGTGGTCAATGCCATTGCGTGGTCTGCAGGAACAAACGCCACTCGCTTGACTATTGGCGATACTTTCACCATTGAGCTTGCTGTGAGGTGGCTCGACTATATCAAGCCCAAGGGTTCCCGGGGGTCCGCAGCGCTTCCATACGCCGATGGCTTCTATAAGCTCCCCATGGCTTCGATGCCCGTGTCCTACATGCAGTACGCGGCTTCCTTGGTGGCGGTGGCTGCCTTATCGGCTCTAATCTCGGGATTTATTTCTTACCGGCTCAAGAAAGTGCGGGGGTACAGTGTCTTGGACTCGGAGTCGTCCATCTCCAAGAGAGATTGATTGAACGGTTGAAAAGGAGTGATCGACAAAGGTTCAATCTCTAAGGATTAATCCACTAAGGATTGTTTTACGGGTTGTTCTTTTACGAATCGATATCTGACGAGGATGTCTGGTTTCATCTGCTATGATTATGGACAATCTTGGTCTGCTTATTGAATGAACCAGGACGGAAACTTCATACCGATTACCGTTTTTAGAATGTGAAATGACCCTGGAATGAATACAGTGTCATTGGTATTACAGGACAATAGATCAAAAAGGAAAGATATGTTACGTGTGTGACAGGACATTAAGATGCCGCAATGGGAAAGTCTTTTCGGAGTCTACCCAAGCTTGGAGTGTTGAAGTTGGTTTACAGCAACTACTGCTGACTGACGACGATTACTGTTTGATCTATATTACTGATCTATTACTGTTGGATCTTATTGTTTGACGATGATTACAGACATTTTTGGATGATGGCCTTCAAGAGAGCCGTGGTCTTCTCGGAAACAGGCTCATCCACATGCACATACTTCTCGGAAAGATAGTCAATGAAGCGTTTGGTGAGCACGGCCGCTTGTTTCGGCGTAGCCTTTTGCTTGTAGGCCAAATACTTGTTGACGGAAAGCTGGAGACTCTCTGCGAGCTCTGGGTCCAGCACGGCCACATTGCGGAGAGGAAACGTGATATCAACAAAGACCGTTTCTTCGCTGGACGGATACGTGGTCTGCAAGAAGCGGAGCACGTGCAGAGCCAAGTAGTCTCTGTTCAAGACGTCGTATTGGTCAAACAAGGCCAAGAAGCGGCGGCACGTGCGCACGGTCACGGGCTCCTTCATATCAACAGCCACATCCTTGGCCATTTCCGCCACACACGAGTCAAAGAGGGCAAGTGCAATGTCACCTTTAAGAACGGGATTCAGCTCGGGATTGCCCAAGACATTTAAGTCGAGCGAATCATCGTTTTGGCCCGATTGACCTTCTCCATCTGGACCAGACTGGCCATTTTGTTCGTCGTCATCAAATATCCTTATAACATCTTCATTATCTTCGATTCCCGTTTCGGAATCCACCAGAGCGGCGCTCCTAACCTTCTGCTCGTATTCCTCCCGTTGCAGCTCCATATCTCCCTGCTGCTCCTTCTCCGTAACCAAGCCCATAACCTTCCTCCTTGTAAGCAATTTGGCCACGTACGCCAACTCGAACTGCACATAGCTGAGCCACATGCGCTCGTTGTCTGAATTGAACCGTAAGCCTCTCATGTACAAGTCCCTTGCTCCACGAGCATTGGCATTTTCCTCAAACTCGTACTTGGCTGCCGAAATCCACGCCTCCGTGTTACGTGGCTGTAAAGAAAGAAGTTTCCCGTAAACCCGGTATACGACACGGACGGCATCCTTATCCTTGGAGTAGGCAATGTAATTTTTCCAGAGCTCCATTTCGGCCGGGAACTTGCGAACAGCACGGTCATAAACGGAGATGATCCGCCGGAACAGGGCTTTATCGGAAATGCTGGGGGCGGAATCAACGGCTCCTGATTGGCTGAGACGCAGCATGCGCTTAAGCCGGAGTTTCTCGAGGTTGGTTTCGAATTGGGCGTAGCGGAGAAAATCCTTGGCTTGTGCTCCACGGCCTTGCGTTCTCTGCTCGAAATCCGTGCGTCTCCGCATGACCATGGTGATTTCCCGCCGGTCAAAGAGTCCTTTGCGCTGAAGGTCCTCCAACTCCGGAACGCTCTGTTCCATAAACATCCGGGCCGACATCTTCAAGTGTATGAATGGGGTGTGGGGGAGGTTTGTATGTATGTATGAAAAAGATAATGGACAATGGAATGTATGACTGTTGCACTGGGGGTGTGTGTGGGAGAAAGGAAAGTAGAGAGATGAGTGGTTGAGATGAGTGATGAGAAAAAGGTGCGATGAGATGATCGCGGTCTGCGAGGTAAAAATTACAGAATGCTCCAGGAGGGGTTTGAACCCACGACCATCGCGTTCCTCACACGATCGTGACTTTGTTGTATAACAACGTCGTAAAACGGCTATAAGCACGAAGCGCTAACCACTGCGCCACTGGAGCACTTGTAATTGAAATTGAATTTTGATACAGACAGAACTACACAGACGTAAAGTTTTTTGCCAATGTCATTAATTATTGAAGACCCATAATATTTTGAAGCCCTATAAAATGTTGAATGATTGTGATAAAATATCCACGGGGTCAATGTAAAATACCCCGGATGAATCGTTGATCGTGCGCAACCCAAACCGATGCTAAGGTACGATATCTTTGGCTACATACAGTGGATCACAACAATTTACGATTGCATTTGGCTTGGAATTTTCCCTAAGAGAATCACAAAATCAATAAATACACTTACCGTTTTTTCCCGGTTCTTGTTCTGGGCCTGGTTATGAGCCCTGGGTCCACGAGTCCTAAGAAAGTCCCAAGTCCAAACAACTAAATAAAAATTATTAACTGACTGATAATTATGGAAAATATGAAATGTACACTTTACTGGCTTACTTACTACGACTTGTCATCAAGCAGCGTTCTTGGGACATGCCTCATCCTGCTCGAAACTCCGCCAACACCAATAGTCTCACCTTATTCCTGAACGCCAAGTCCCCAGAATCTGAAACTCGGGGTATGCATTTTCGCTCTATGTCCCCGAATGTATCCAAAATTTCGTTTAAATCCAATAAATTTTCAATTTTTAAAGCCGTTTTCCAGTCTTGTAAATTATTGTGCATTCTGTTTTTTTCGCATTTCGCAGTAATTCATCACAACAACTGAGAATTAGAAACCGAAAATAAAAGAGCGCACTCAAACAATCCAGTGAAGTAAGAAGCAGTACGAAGTAAAATTTTTCCAGATTGTCTAATCTGTCTAATCTGTCTAATTTCAAGTTCCCAGTTTTCCATGTTGTCTAGGCGCCCGACTGTTTAAATTGCCTGGTGTTACTGGACACTGGACCTGCGCACGGCTTCTTCCATACGTATAGTGGAGTATGGTGTCCCAAAATCAGCCACATTCTAATAAAAACTCATAAAATTCCGGTGAAATTTGACTTCTAGGCTAATAATAGATATAACTCGCTCAATTTTGTATAAATCCGTTTTTTGAAATTTGGAAAACCGATTTTTCGATCTATTATTGTATACTTTTTCCTCAAATTTTTTTGTGACCCCATTTCAGTTTTTGGTCCCTTTTTTGAATTTAACCGGGTTTCTAATTATTTAAAAATTCTGCCTCAAAGAATTAATATTTATCTACATTTCTGGGTTTAATATAAACCGTTTACTCTGTTATGTCTACCTTATTTAAACAGATATATTTTAGAACACTAAAAAAACGAAAGCGAAAACGAAAAAAGAAAAAAGAAAAATAAAAGTAATTCCCTCTTTAAAGTGAAAAACGCTTGAATTGAAGCTGCTTAATCTTTATAATTGGGAACATCAGTTTGGGTGGGAACTGAATTTTCATATCTAACTTGTTAGAAGCACTCAAGAACGGCGCTCATAACCAGCACCTGGCAACTACTCCATAATCAGTGACATTATTACTGGTAAAAAATTCAATGGTCAAAAAGTCAATGATGAAAAATAGTCAGGCTAAAAAAGTCAGGCTAAAAAGTCCGGTTAAAAAGTTAGTGGTCTTATAGGAGAAATAATTATTCAAAGTGGCATGGTGTGAGTCATAGAAATGAGTACTAGCTCCTTTAAATAATTTACCCGAAATGAGTTTATTAATTTAATATAAAGTACTGAGCCCAATCTGGACGCGAAGAAAAATCCTGGGTGATGTTCCCAAAAATAAACTACTGTCTTCGTCAAGACACTGGATGTAGGACCACACTTGTACTATTGTATTTTGATAAATTTCCAAATTGGCCCGCCATTGGTGCTAAGGATTAAGCAGGCTAAAAATAGTCTTTCGGTAAGTAAGCAAAGTGTCAACAAAGCGTTTCCCTGAGATCTGGCTATTATAGGATAGTATGAGCTGAGATTCCGTGAAGAAATGTAATAGTGACCTGAAGAATCTCTTCTATACTCTTCCCATTCTACCCTTTCAATTATCTACTACTATGAATTTACTATATGAAGACTCTATAAAAAATACATTTTTAGGAATATCTCGGTAGTAACACCACTAGGACTATACCACTGCATAGTGGCACTTGTGCAAGGCCAAAAGCGTCTGCACCAAGACCTCCCATACGAACTCGAACGTTGAAATCAGTATTCCTGGTAGATATGAATAGCCTTTTTACTTTTCTCGGGCACATGGTCATGTCGGAGATACTTGACGATGTGGGGGTGGTTGAGTTTCCGGAGGATTCGGAGCTCCGAGATGATATGGGTGCGTTCCTGGACGTTCATGGACGTGTACTCGATCTCCTCCCGGACTTTCCGAGAACTCTTGTTTCTGGTGTCTATTATGCATTCACTTGCATATGGCTATATACTACTATAGACTGATGTACTAGAAATTACTGTAGAAAAACTACTAGAGAAATAGTACTATAGAATTAAATATACTAATATGAACATCCTAATGTAAGAAATTACAATGGAATATATACGACTATGACTTTATCTTTAGACTTTTATAAAAGAGATGTTCTCATTGGCTGGATCAATACATAGAGCATCTATCTATGGAGCTTACTCCCAATGTATAAGGAATTAAGGAAAGAAATAGCCACCAAAAGAGATGTTTTTTCACCATTAGATCAAACAATAATTAATATAATTACATTAAGTATATCGAACTATAGAATATTCAATCCCAGTACACCCTAAGATACTATTAAATATGGTTAAAGGTCAAGTAAATTCACACTGAAAAATGTATACCTCCAACTTTATTTTAGATATCATCCCCAAGCTTCTTTCGGGACAAGAGGCAATAGAATTACTATGGAAATAGTACTATGGAATTTTCAGTTAGAAATCTAATCTAAAAAACTATTACGTGATTTTACTATAGAATTTCTACTAGAAAAGCCTCACTCCTGGTACTTATTAACCCACACCCATTGGTCTTTATTAACCCCACTCCTGGTACTTATTAACCCACATTGACTTATTAACCCAGACCTTCAGTAAGGATTATTGGCATGACTTGCTATGGAAGCTTTAGAGTCATCTACCGCACTGCATTATCATTTTCCTTTGAAATTTACCATGGTGCGTTCCAGTGCCAATTCCGTGAAACGTGCAGTAAGTAGCGCGGGCATTATGGCGATTGATAAGAGATTCAGCCCCATGTTTCAGCAATCTTGAACAAAATATTACTATAGAGTTATCTACTACATATTTTACTATAGAAATAGTACTATACATTTTACTATATAATTGTCTACTATTGTTGATTTTACTATGAGAAGACTATATAGACTGATCTACTTTTACAAAGAAATACTACGAATTTTACTGTAGGAAGGTTCTATAAAACTACCAAGAAACTCTTTAACTACTAGAGAAATACCATTAAATACCATTAAATACCATTAAATACCATAGAAATACCATAGACTTATCTACTACTACAAAATTATCTACTAGAATTCATACTATAATATTGTCGATTATAAGTTTTACTATACATTTATCTACTACAGATTTTAATGTAGATTATCTACTATAAATTACTATAGAACTATAGAAACATCATGGAATACTATAAAAAGCTAGAGAACTACTAGGACTGTTGTCACCACGATAAACTATTATAGAATTATAACTGCACGTGGTCAGTAGTAACCTTAATAAATCACAGCCAACCAGCGTAGTGTGTAGTGTAGTGTGTGGTCATTTTTGGTGAAGAACATTACTTGATTCAAGTAGAAACCAAGATTAAAGTAGAAACCAAGATTAGGAGCACTATACTTTGTAACGGAAAATGTACTCAAGTAGCCTTAACCGCATGCAGACTCCTTTTGATCAAGGCACTTTTTTTTTTGACACCAGGCGAACGAACTCACAAACAAACTCATCGACGAATTTCCAATGAACTCACCAACGAATTTCCAATGAACTCACCGACGAACTTCCAACGAATTCACCGACGAACTTCCAACGAACTCATAGTAGTGGATTGAGGCTGAGGCTGAGCCAAGTCTCGTTAGTAGATCCACTGACTCCGATTCTCAAGACACTGTACTCGATTTTGGTGCTCGTAGGTGATCCTCTAAACGATCAGACTGTATGGCCTGATTAATCATGATAATTCCACAGAATTCCACTTCACTTCGAAACAAGGCCAACACGCTTTGATGCTGGTGCCAAGCTTGGGACCCAAAACGTCAGCCCGACGACCAACCTTATCGATCACGTGCCGCTTTTCTTGGACTCATCCAAGTTGCACCAGTTCTTGAATTTCCCAGGGATCTTCTATTCCCATAATCAGGGCATTTTGACCGTCTGTGTTTCGCCAAGTATACCAAGTATACTACTATTTCACGCTTGTTTCTGGAACCTGTACTCACAGTAAGGTTTCCACCATTGGGGAGACACTGGAGACAAACACTTTCAAAAGGTCACATGCACCCAAGACTGACTATGACTAGGGCTCATTATAATTGTAAATGGTATATCGCCATGCAGAAGGTATTCCATTGTATAGTAGCCCCAATAGTCCTAGTAGTAGTCCTGATAGTAGTCCTGATAGTAGTGATGTAATGGTAGTGGGTGGGTGGATGTGATAATGAAATATCGAGTTGACCTTCGAAAACACTTCTGGTTTCGGACATGGTGCACATGTATGAAAAGAGACCCAATCAGCCAATAGGACCGATCCGACTGTTATCATGGAGTGGGTTTCTCAATGTACCATCACATCAGAGCACACAAGCTCAATTTCTCACCAGCCAAAACCGTAACCAAGTAAAAGACCAAGTCAATAAAGACGTGAATCAATAGACCAATGGTGGACTGCCAATAAAGATAGTGGACTCTGGCCAGTCAGGTCTAGAAATACCAATTGAGAGACTGGGCAGCCATCAACCACTGTACTATCTAGTGGTATCCTCCATGGCTAGTAGTCCAGAATCCCAGTCCTAGTCCTCGAAGTAGTCCTAGTCCTCGAAGTAGTCCTGATATCAATGGATCCAAACCATGCGTGGTTCCTTAGAGGTTCCAATGTAGTGAGAATTGACTCAGACGAGTCATCAAGTGTGAGTTTTCGGTATTCAAAATATCAACAGATTCCAACTTGGTGGTTCCAATTAGTACTCCTGGGACTAGTTGTCCCATTTCAGATCCATTTCAGATCCATTTCAGATCCATTTCAGATCCATTTCAGATCCATTTCAGATCCATTTCAGATCCAGTTCAGATCCATTTCAGATCCAGTTCAGTCCAGTCATAATGGCACTTGGAACTCAGATTAACCAATTAACGGCTGAACGAGTATTGATCAGCAGTGGTGGTGGTTAATGACACACCAAGGACTTGGAGTCTGAGTCGCCCCAAACAAAAAAACCAAGGCCGGCACCAAGCACCACGGCCATCATGTACCAGCCGTTATACGTCATGAACACCAACATCAACATGAACGAGTAGCCCACCTGCACTGCATAAAGCAAGGCCAGGCGGATCCGGACGCCTCGAGCCAAGCGCAGCCCCGAGCTTCCCGCACCCAAGCCTGAACCCAAGCCAGAACTCAAGCCTGAACCCACACCCGCGCCATGCGCAACCTGGCTCCTCCACCGCGCCACGCGAAACCTAAGGTATTCATAGAGCATGCTTAAAAGCGTGAGCACTATAAAAGTGGCCACGAACCCCTGGAAACTTTTGACGTGCCACCATTCGTAAATCACACACGAATTGCGCCACTCCCACGTGAACACCATCTGTAGTTAGTAATCAATTCAAATCAATTAAATTAATTAGACAATTAAATAATTTCAATTAGACAATTAAATAATTAGTCAATTAGTCAATTAGACAATTAGACAATATGGTAATTTAATTAGAATTTCACTGGCAATAGACTTAACATACGTTCATCTGGCACATGTCTTCCATGGGCATATGGGGATCCATAGGCATATCGTGCATCATAATGGGAAGGTGTTAGGATGTTTTTTCAGAATGGAATTATAGTGGTTAAGAAGGTATTTAGGGTTTTGGTGGATGGTTGTAAAAATGGATGGGGTGAGAAGTGGTTGTATGGAGAGTGGTTGTAGGGAGAGGTACACGTGTTTTCTGCAGGAGGATCTGGGAAAAGTGCGCGCTGGCTAAGTGCATACTTTGTCACTACGATATGCGCGTAAACTTCTTCTAAAATACTATTAAGACAAAAGCTCCTATACTAACTAATACATAGTTCAACTATCCCACAATAGTAAAATAGTAGTCTGCACACCACCAATCAGTAGTACCAATCCAATAATATATCAATAGTCCCAAGAATTCAGTATACCACCAATTCAATTATACTATCTGTATGCACCAATCCATGTTGTCGGCTCTTCTATCATTCCACGTCTTCGTCCACCAACACCGATGCATCAAAGTAGAGCGACGGGTCCAAGCTGCCGATATCTGCACACTTGCACACGCCGTCGATCAACAACTCACTCATGATCTTACCACTGGCTGGTGCATTGTTGATGCCCCAACACGAGTGCCCTGAACACAAGAATAAGTTGTCCACATTGGTCTCGCCAATCAAAGGCCCCGACGACGACGGCACGTCGAGCACCGGCAAGTAGCACGCCTGTCTCTTCAAGATCTGGCCTTTTTTCAACGTGGGCGACATCTTGCCCACCTGCTTAAACAAGTCGTCACACTTGGACTTGACCACCTCCACATCGTCCGTAGTCTCGGGCACGTCCACGGCCGAGTCTCCTTCTCCACACACAAATACCTCGTCTTTTCGGGCGTAGATTTCCGGCGACGAGTATGAGCCCTGGCCCGTCTTGAACTGCGTGAAAATCGCATATGGCGAAACGGTTGTTTCCTTATATGGAGCAATGGTGATGGAATGAGCCCTCAATCCGGAGATCGGACAGTCCGGCAAGATACGCGACGTCCAGGGCCCCACTGTAAGCACGGTTTGCTCGCCCTCAAGAGAAATGAGTTTCTTTTCGGCGCCCGATTGCGTGACCTTGGCGCTGGTGGGCTCATACTCAATGCCCGTGGCCACTCCCGTTTCCATGGAG
Organism: Metschnikowia mauinuiana; assembly: GCA_002374555.1. Lineage (NCBI taxonomy): Eukaryota > Fungi > Ascomycota > Pichiomycetes > Serinales > Metschnikowiaceae > Metschnikowia > Metschnikowia mauinuiana. The sequence goes on along the minus strand of NKZY01000737.1, from coordinate 113,301 downwards.
TACAACACGCGGTTGACCTTACCCAAGATCAACTCAAGCGAGCCATTGGCCTTTTCCACGGCTTTTTTCAACAAGAAGTTGGTGAATTTGTAAGGGTGCACCTGCGCAGTGGAGTCAGTGCCTCCCAAACACGAGCAACTGGACACCAAGGATTGCGAGATCCAGTTCAAGTCCGGGGGAAGTGAGTCGGTCAGGAAAGGCTGTTTTGAAGGGGGGTTTTTCCCGAGAGACTGCGGCTCTAGGTCTTCCAGGTCATTATCGGAGCCAAGATCCGACTCCACACCACTCACGTCGCCCTCCACGGACACCGTGGTCAACCTCCTGTAGTCCCACTCGTTCTCGCCGTCATAGGTATCGGAGAGGTCTTGATGTAGCTGGAAAGAAAGCGGAACCAAAGGCACGGGAAACGCCCAGAGAGCCAAAAGCCCACCTGCTTTCCCGCTGGCGCCACCCGCCACCCGCTTGGATTCCACCAAAGAAATGTGGTACTTGGCGGGGTCATATGCCGGATGGGTCACCAAGTAATATGCTGTGCAAACACCCATGATTCCGGCGCCCACTATGATGATGTGTTTCTTCCCCACGTGGCGGCCGGAAGCCGTACTTTGAAACGTAAGGCTGGACATGTGGAAGGAGTCGTTTTTTTTTTTATATAGAAGATTGCCCAAAAGAAAGAAGCCAGAAACGAGAAGCCAAAAGTTAGATGGGGGAAAGGAAAAGGATGGAGGTCTGAAGGAGGATTATTTGGAGGACAAGGACCAATTTATTTGGAGAACAAGGACCAATTTATTTCCAGTTATTCGGGAATGGCTTCAAAACAATCCGCTACTTCTCTGAGGGTTTGGGCGGAAACACAGAAAAAGCAAAGAGCAGTGGAGGAGATCGCGCATTAATAAGGCCATGTGAGGTGACGTGGGTTGCTCGCAAGCCCGGGGGTACGGGTGTGGGTGGAGGGAAAGGGCGCCCGCCCGCGCGATGTGCAGGCCCGAGCTGGAATTCCTCCTACCGCTCCGATCCCACTCACTTGCTTGTTCCCGTGTAAGTACTTTCTGTCTCGTGTCTTGTGTGTTTCCGTGCACGCTAGTATATATTCTGTCTAATTTCTGTCCATCTTCTGTTTCTGTCTAATCCTGTCTAATGTCTGTCTGTCGTTTGTCTAATTCTGTCTAATCTCTGTCTGTCCTCTGTTTAATCTCTGCCTGTCGTGTGTGTAATCTGTGCCTGTACTCAGTCCATCCTCACTCCGTGGGTCTAATTTCTGGCGTGCTCCGCTGCCTATTTGTTAAGATTCGCTTGCATAGAGCAGGCCGCGGTGCAGGCCGCAGGTGGGAGAAGAATGCATGGAGCATTAGCCAGAAAATAAGAGCACATTAGCTGGGGAAGCTGGGCCGGCGACAATGGCTGTTTTCGCCACAATGGCTGGAGCAAGGTGCCATAGTAGAATAAGACTGTGCCACAATGGCTAGACCAGACCAGAAGGTCTGGATCGGGCCACATTGGCAGCTGGCAAGCATTGATAGGCCACGAAGCTCCCTGGGCTATATGCAGGCCGCGCTGACGAAGCACTGACGAAGTCATGGAACGGAACAATGACTTAATTCCCAAACCAGCGTTCCTAATTACCTGATCTTGCATACTGGATCCATGCACGTGGAGACAAAAATTAGACAAAAATTAGACAGAGTCGACAGAGTCGACAGAGTAGAGAAAATAGCTAAAGAAGAGAAAGGACAGGTAGACAAGTAGACACAAATCGTAGAGTGTTAGACAAAAATAGTAGAGTGTTAGACAAAAATCATAGAGTGGTAGACACAATAGACAAAATGGTACAGAGGGTGGTAGAGTGGTAGAGTGGTCGACAAGACAAATGGCTAATAATGGAAATTGGACAATTGGACAATTGGACAAATCAATAATTGCTGACTCCGAGAGTCAAACAATCCAACAATGCACCCCAAATAAGCGACTCCCAGCCATTCGATTGTCTTGCATAATATGTCGCATTGTCCTTCCAGGCGGAGTCAGCTTTCCAGAAAAAGGAGGAGGAATTGGAAATTGGGCTAAAAAGGGTAAAAAAAACGGAATAGGGGAAAAAAAAGGAATAGGAAAAGAAAAGGAAAATTGAAGAGGAAAAAACTACAAGATGGGCATTGAGTGAAAATGGAAAGAAAATTTCGAATGTACGGATGTTCTGGTTATATGTAGCAGATAAATTGGCCAAAGTCAGGCGAGTTCCCCAAAGCTGAAAAAAGAAAATTAAAAGCCAAGAATAGCCAAAAGAGGAACCAAATTAGTAAGGAAAAAAAGAAATTTCGAAAAGGTGAATCGAAACAATTGGAGATTTTGGGGCTGAAGTAAGAAGGTCACGTGTGGAAAGTCACGTGCGCATATTTATATAACGGGGAAAACATCATACTACAGTGCATTTCTGCCCTCCAAACAAAAGAAAATCTTCACTACTCGATAACTTAATCTATTGAGAAGTACCGACAAATTTGTAATGGGGTGTGAAGACCGTTTTAGCTCGATTTGTATTATGTCCTGCATATAGTGTTTTGTTTTGGCTAAAAGACTGGTCCCAGTTCCATACCCCACATAATCTCAATATATTAGCTCTATGGATGGATCCCGAGTCACGTGAAAGAAAACGGAACAGATGGAAGCACAGATGTCCAGATTTGTCAAGTATCTGCATATGAGCCTACGCCATGCAGTACCGATTCCACCCAGGTGCAGCCTTTACTCGATTAATACCAGAGTTGACCACAGTCTATATGCAGTGAATAAGAAGGGAGCCCATAATTACTAAAGTCTAGTCTAGCCAAATAGGCAATTTGTACAGTCTATACCACCAGAATATTCGTACAGGCTATTCTAGACAATTTGTACAGGCTATTTTATATTACTACACAATTTGTACAGTCTAGTTTAGACAATTAGACAATTTGTACAGTCTATTTTAGACAATTTGTACAGTCTTCTCTAGAACATTGGACAATTTATTCAGTCTATTGACTACAGCCTACTCTATACACCAGACAATTTGTACAGTCTATTCTAGACAATTAGACAATTTGTACAGTCTATACTACTAGACAAAAAGTAGGGTATTCACCAAAAAAAAGTAGGTCTACTTCATGCTCTGTTGACTAAAAAACTCCATATTCACTACTCTGGAAATCCCAGCTTGCAATCGGCGGAAGACTGCATACTTCCATCACGTGCGCCGCCAAAAGAGCCCAAAAATCTTCTGGTAGGTCCTCCTCGTTGAAACAGAAGCTGAAAAAATGTCTTGAAGCTTACTGTGCCACTTGGTGAAAATTTTCCGGTAGCCAACGAATTTAGTGGACGTTTACCTAAGCTTGATAGATGCAGGTGCATGCAGGAATGCACGAGAGAAGGTTAGTTTTCTGGCCAACCACAGGAAAAAATTGGCTAAAATTGGACTTGATTTATGGAAACAGTAATATAAATAAGGTGCTAAAAGTTTGACACGCTGCGGTTGCTGGTACCCTTAAATCAACTCCCCCACCAAACCAACCTGCACATAGATAGTCTCCTGCACATAAACCCATGGAATGTAATATACAAGAAGCAAGTCCCAGTCATTTGGTTTCCGGGGTTTAATTAATCAGTTCAGTATAATGAGAATCAGAGTTACTTTCTCCACTATTAGTTTAAGGAGAAACAGATTTATGACGAACCGACATGACCACCAAGTATCCAGAATCATCGGAGTATTGCATATAGTTCCAATTTATGAGCTCATTCTGGTATTTTAATAGTAGTGCTACTGTACTAGCTTAAAACAATGGTAACCGTCCTAAATGTTGAAGTCTGTAAAATAACGAAACTTTTTGTTCCTAGGGTTACGGACACCCTAAGAAAATTATAGACTAAACTGTCCAGGTTATTCACCAGGATCCATCAAGACAGTTCTTAAGTCTTATTTCAATAGACTTGGAGTAATAAAGGTAGAGAGAATCCAGGATTTAGAAATGTTTCCTTTTTCCAGTCTTGCCCACTTTAATCTAGTAGATTATAGTGTAGTCTAATCATTTGTCTGGTTAGCGTGGAGCTCGGAATATTATCTTTTGTTTCTTATTAAGTCTCAATCCTCTTAATGATTCTAATGTGTTTTCTAAGGGTTCATATCCCATCTTCATTACCAGGGACGCAAGAAGATACCAGGAGGAATTTTAGATTGGCCTCTGAACAATGTTGGGAGGGGAATTGGGGGAAGTTTCACATCCATAAAATGTTAGTTCATTCATTTATCCCTTCATTATCCCTTCATTTACCCCTCAAGTATCCCCCATTAAGCCATTTATCCAATTCCTTCGGCGTGCTTCTTGCCCAGTACCACAGATCCCATTCCAAAATCTCGCGGTATTTCTTCTCTTTGGTTTATTTCTGGAGGGGGCCCTGGTCCGTGAGAATCCACCAGAGATATTGTAGTCTTTAGTCTAGTTTCAGTCAGTAGAAGTCGAGAATCCATTTATGAGCAGTTCAAACGGTAGTAATGTTTTGCGGCTAAGAATCCGTTCTAGTCCGTAAGTTGCTGTCCTGTCTTGTGTTGTGTTGTGTTGTGTTGTGTTGTGTTGTGTTGTGTTGTGTTGTGTTGTGTTGTGTTGTGTTGTGTTGTGTTGTCTTCTTTTGGTAGAAAAGTGGTTGTAAAAAAAAGTATGGGGATTCTCGGTTTATATAGTGGTCTTTGGACTGGCTGCGAAACTGGTATGCACATTTCTGGTCGCATAGTGCGATTTCTGATCGGACACAGTACAATTTCTGGTTGGACACAGTAAGATTTCTGATCGGACATAGTACAATTTCTGATCGCATACAAGATTTTAGAAGTTGTACTGTGAACCATTTATACTCAGTGCTCGCAACCGACCACTATGCTCAGTGCTCGCAACCAGAACCATAAATCCACCCGGCACTTCTGTACTAGTTAGCCAGGACTAATGGTGCTGATCACTTGATACTGAAATTGAACACACTACATTGGCTGAAAAAAAGATACAAAAAAAGGAAAAAAATACGAAGGACTACAAGACTACAAAGACTGTCTAGTACCTAGTTTGTCAAGTATCTGCTTGTCTAGTATCTGTTTGTCCAGTATCTGTTTGTATACTGCACAGAGAAACCCGGCACAGAACATTATCAAAAAAAAAAAATCCGGTAGAGTGTCATCCGAATTTTATTTTATGATTTAAGATTCCATGTTTCCGGGATTCAGCGAGTGGAGTCTTTGGACGGTGGAGGTTTAGAATCGAGGTGTGCATAGAATAGAGATGGGACTGTATTCAATTTAAGTGGAGAGTAGTGTAATAAAAGCGTAAAAAGTGGAATAGTAGAGTATAAGTTTCCTATAATTGGGTTTCAGCTTTCAGACCTACTTGAAAGTATTGAGGAAGGTGAACCCCCGGAGTCTAAAATTACAACCAACTTCGGGTAGAAGCCTTTCCAGCTTAATATTGATGGATATGTGAAAACTCTCAAGGATGAGCAATGCTCTATTCTCCTAACCTCGGTTTCAGAGGAGATTAAAAACATTTCTTTTGAACATGGTGACTCGGAGACTCTCGGTGGAACGAAATTTAAAGAGTCTGTATGCAATATCAATAACAATCCTGATGTACTCAACCAATTGATCAAAGGGTACTTGGTACAAGAGGTGTACATGGATTCATTCGAAGCTTTGAAAGCCGATCTACTGGAACTCGAAGGTAACAGAGATTCAATTCTCCCATGGGAGAACGAAGATTTAGCTGCCAGGAATGAGAAGCCATCCATAGTTGAGTTATCATCTGCTAAAAACAGGCAGCGCTTGAGGCATTTCATTTTCAACCATGACTTTATCCGAGCAATGGAAGTCATAAATCAGGAATTTATTTCTTTGTCCGGGAAAGGAAACTTTCAGTTTGAGCTAGAACTTTAAGATCTAAGATTATTCTACAAATAGAAGTATAAAACTCTTAGAGAATAAATAGCAGCTAATGTATAAATACCAAAAAATGATTCTATAATTACGGTGGCTGTGGGTAGTGCGTGCACATATCCAGTGTCTTTGTATTGCGCCGGTAGATTTTCATCCATAAGTTTATATCTGATTAATTAACATTTTTTTTGAATTTTGTCTGTATCTGGGAGTTGCAGTAATTTGCTAATCTTTCAAGAAGCTCCCGGTGGCCTAGCTGGTTAAGGCGCAAGACTGTAATGGAAAGAAATCTTGAGATCGGACGTTCGACTCGTCCCTGGGAGAATTTGCAGTTTATTCTGCTTGAAACTGCACGGTTTATTTTTTTGGTGGAATAAATTGCAATGGTGAATCTTCTGCTCCGGACTGTATAATGAGAGAAATTATACTATATATAGAGCGCAAGTACTGCACACAGGCCATTTTGTCTGCACAAAGGCCATAATTTATTCCACTAGGCAGATACACCACTTTGTCCCGTACCTATATGGGTAGAGGGAATGTATGGAATAATAGGTATAGGCTAGCATTAGTAAAATCGATATAAAATAATCAAATTACTAATCATTCAGATCTAAAATTAAATGAAGTTCATATAATTAACCATTTCATCAAATAATTCCGTTTTTTCGGTTTTATATGGAAATAATTTAAAGTATTCTATTACATCAACCAAAAATTTGAACCCTTTACAGTATAACAATAAACAACAGATTAGGTTATTTACCAAATTTTAGTAGTACTTAATTATAGTATTATTGAGTATAGTATTATAGTATTATAAGAGTATTTAATTATAGTAGTATTTAATTATAGTAGTATTTAATTATAGTAGTATAGAGTATAGTATTATTGAGTATGGTATGAGTAGAGTTAATGTCGGCTGAAGATAGTATAATTTGAATATTCTTATACATACAGTTGAAAATAAAACATTGACTTCCAGTCGGCATTGAAGGAGGTGTTGGAAAACTTTGTGGATCTTTTGAAGGGCTTGCCCAGCTTTATAAAGGAGATTCTAGAGAAGGTTTCGGGCAACTCGAACAGAGGCAAATATAGTGCAGTCTAAGAAGACGTTTCTACAACGCGGACCATGTGTTCTTGGTGTTCATAATTGATCTCCAACTTTGAGCAAGCCAGTGGAAACATGGTATTCTAGAATTTGAGCCATTGTTCTATAACTTGGTGTATGATGATGTGGGGAGCTGTTGGACACCAGCATTCCTGGTCTAGGACGACGCTACACTTTTCAAATAATACATAAGTTTGGCACCAAATCACCTCACCTGTAAATCGGCACAGTCCGATATCAAATATAGGAATGTAAGAATTAATTTCGTTTGGATCAATTTACATAGTAGGCCTTGAAGACTTCATACAAGTTAATACGTCAGTGCAACACGAGCCACCGAGTGCTCACTCGACAGTTGTATGTGGCGCAATTTATCTGAGTTCAATTCTCAGTAGTTATCCTTTGCTTAGGGGGAATCTTTGACAATGGTCTAACGACTGATCAAGTTATCTACGAGAAAAATATTAAAATAAAAAAGAATTAATAAAAGATAAACTATAAATTTCTAAATAATAGTAATAATGATACTAATTATGAAAGAAACCTAACTAAAATATGTGCCAGCAGCTGCGGTTAGACATAGAGGGCAAGCATTGATCAGAATGGCTTAAAGGATCTGTAGCACGTATAATAAATATAGAATAATAAAAGGGTAATAAGAATTAAAGCTAGAGGGATAAAATCTCAAGAAAACATTAAGACTATAAAGAGATTACTTAAATTTATTGACGTCGTGAGATGAAGGCTACGGTAGCGACATGGATTCGATACCCATTTAGTCGTAGCAGTAAACGATGAATACAATAAAAGAAAAAAGAAAATGAATAGTGTTCCGCCTGACTAGTACGCTCGCAAGAGTGAAATACAAGACATTAGACGGTTGTAGTCCCAAGCAGTGGAACATGTCATTTAATTGGATGATTTTCCCAAAATCTTATAAAAATCAAATAGAAAAGAAATTTTTACATAAAGAGTAATCCGAAGGAGTAGTAATAAGGAATAATCAAACCTAAGGTATAAAACTTACTAGCGCCGCAGGCAAAAAATAATTTTAAAATAACATTGCATTTGGCCCTACACGACGTTGCATATAACCTAATGTTTTACGTTCAGCTACAGTTAAAAAAGCTACAGCTAATAAAACTGATATAAACATTAATAATAATTCTAGTATTTGTAACATTTATCTTGTTATAGCTATTGCCCCTACAACTGATAATAACTCCGCTGAGCATAATCCACATCTCATTCCCATTCTTTTTTTTGCCATGAAAACAATAAGTAAAAAATGAAACATTCTCAGTAACACAATATTAAATCTTTGCTTATAAATCAATGTGTGCTATTAAAAACTGGTTTCTAGCGACGAAGAAAGGTTTCCAGTGGTGTAAAGCTGGCTGCAGCGAACTGTGAGGTTGCACTTTATGCGCGTTTTTTTTGGACTTTATTGTTTACGCACCACCTCACGTCCCGCAGCCACTCTGCTCGTCTCCCACTCCGCCGCTTCAGCCCCTCCGCCCCTGAAAAGAAGAATAGTCCTCGAATATAAAAGAGAATAGGGGCACTGTAGTCTCGTAAATTTTATCGTGTTTCAGTACCATGTCTTCGTACTGCATACTGTGGCGCATGGTAGTATCCTACATTAATACTGTACTAGTACTGGATCAGTAGGTATTTTTGGTCCAAAAAAAAAACAAAAAAAAACGCCATATTAGGACTTATTGATATTTTGCTTTTCCTTTATATTTAGGCACATGATTTTTGTTTTTTTAGTTTGCCATTTGTGCCAACTTTTGTCTCCAGAAGTAGTTGATTGATTACATCTTTTGTCCACAGAAATTGATATGGGCTTTTTTTTCCAGTTGCTTTTTTTTCCTGATCGTGGAATCCGCCAAATCTAATTTCTTTGGATCTGCTAATTTTCGTCTACTACAAATTTTTTGAAAAATGACAAAGTTTTTTTTTCTGATAACCCGGCTCACGGCTCTTTTTTGCCAACTATACGCTCCCTGAACCAGAGGATGACGTCATGTTCATGCTTGCTCTATAGAAAGGTTTAACCTGTTTCTCTGACCGTACTGCATATAACCATATTTTAGTAATATCTAGTAAGTATTGGAGATAAAACTTTGTGTTAGTGGTGACTAGTAAGAATAGGAGCTGAATAGGTGGAAGGGTTCTTTGTAGGCTTGATTAGGGGGAATTGGCGTGGATATGGCTATTAAACCGTGGGACCTGCATATAAATACATCCGGGTTATTGGACACAACCGGGCTGTCCTTCCATGTTACTGTTTAATTTCTTAAATGGGTATATTGGTATGCTGTGTCTATAAGTTTCTCCATTCCCTCGGGGTTCTGACTTGAAATTTAGATCCCCTCAATGGAAAACAGCCCATGTGCATTGGGTATGTTGGTCATGTTTTGATCTGTGTTGATCTGTGTTGATCTGTGTTGATCTGTGTTGATCTGTGTTGATCTGGTTGATCTATGTTGATCCCAGTAGATCCAAATTGATCCGAGTCAATCTGTGTTAATCCGAGTCTTTTCATCTCCTAATCAACCCGCTGGACCCTCAGCCGTTGCCAGGCCTCGGTCTTGCGTCTAAGCCACAGCATCAACGAAACACTCTGGAACAACAACAAGGAAAGCGCCATCAACAACACCGTCATGATCAAGCGCTCGTTCTGCTCCCATAACCGCGGATCCCAAAGGTGGATCTCGTCCGCGTGTTTATTCCGCAAGTAGTTCAGCATGGGGTCCTTGTTCGTGTTCCAGTACGGCTCCACGTCATTGTACATGAATGAATTGCGCTCCCACTCCTCGTCTCGCGTCAGGTGTGTCACGATATCGTGGAACACCTGGAAAAACTCCGGGCTGGCGTCCACGGCCGCCTGCGGCACCGGGTGGAAGGTGTCTAGCTCCAATGACGTCACGAGGATCGTGTAGTGGGGCGAAGGACTAACCCGGAGTATCCGCCGGATCGATTCGTCCACCTCTCGCAAAGCAGCCTCTCTGGCTTCACTGGTGGCGTCTTGTGGGAGCGGCTCGGCATCGTAGCGGATCACCCGAGTCCTCGTATCGATATACTGCTCCACATCTCCAAACGACCGTAACGCTTCGGCCTTGCAAGTCCGCACAATGTACTTTTCCAAATAATCCATGTCCAACGTCCCCTCCACCCACGGAAGCGCCACCAATGACGACGCCATGTGGAGGTAGTGGCGGAGATGAGGCCACGTGAGCTTCTTGCGCTCCACCATGTCGCCAGCTCTGAGCCCAGGCACGTTGACAAGGAGGTACAAATCCGAGGAGCAGTCGGTGGCGAGTTTTTTGATTGTGTTTGTGACGGAGTCGACGGCGTGTTTCTCCAAGGGGGCGCCTGAGAGTTCGTTCTGGAGCCCGGAGACGAGCCGGTGGGACGCCAAGACGAACGGAGCCACTTGCGACGCCACACCCACGCCTATATAAAGGAGAGTCGCGAGCTTCATCACGGAGTAGTTTATATGGGTTTCAACGTTTATACGGGTTTGGAAACGTCTAGAAGGAGTAGTCAGGAATGGTGAGTAAAGTGTAGTGTGGAGGTTTGATATTCGCAGGACACTATGCAGGGGGTAATGTGCAGGAACTCGCATAAAGAGGTACGTATATGCAGGACCTTACATACAGGAATGTTCATACCACTAATACTCATCCTGGTACACCCATTGTCAAGAAAATGTTTTTTTTTTAGTCATTAATGGAATTGATTTAAAGTTTTCCATTAAAACAGTCCCAAGACTTCAATCTTTAACAGTATAACGATTAACACCCGGTCTTAACGTTAGAAGTTAATATTGATATAATGCTTATCTGGTTGATCCTGCCAGTAGTCATATGCTTGTTTCAAAAATTAAGCCATGGATGTCTAAGTATAGCATTATACAGTAAATTTGTAGATGGCTCATCAGATCATCAAATCAGTTTTCGTTTAATTTATAGTACCTTGCTAATTGGTATACGCCCGGCACAGAGCTGACATACCCGACGTACGAAGGGTAGTACTTAATGAAAATCAGGATTTGATTATTCGTAATAACTTAGCAAATCGCATGGCTTCAAACTGGCAATGGTTCAAAATGTCTGCCCTATTCGATGGTAGAAGAGGCCACTAAAAGAAGAAGACACTGAAAATCAAAGAATACACTCACTCGGGTACTCAGTAAGTTAGTAAATGAAGGTCAATATATCAGTAAGAAGCAAGAAGTAAACAGTAAGCAGTCTTGATTGTAGTCAGTTGTCCCATTCAGTAAGAAGAGTGAGTCGGTAAGTAATGAGTCATTAGGCAATGAGTCAGTGAGCTCCTGTTAGTGAAATCACGAAAGAAGCAAGTCGTAAGAAGTGAGGAATTTTTAGTTCTTAGTCTTTAGTCTCTAGTCTGAAGTCTGTAGTCTGTAGTCCGATTCAGCAAGTAAACAATCTGTAGTCTGCTTCAGTGAGTAAAGAGTCAGTGGCTATCAGTAAAACTAGTCTTTCGGGATGAATGATATCCAAATACGGATCACCTATGCTCTTCAAAATTCTAGGACACAATGACGATAATTTTTTGGTTATGGCTTTGAAACCAGGGGGAATGCGCAGCTTTATATATTTCGCGAGGGGGCTGCTCCTGCATGGCCGATGGCTGCAATTAAACAGAGCGGGGTGCGAAAAGGGAAATTATATATAAACCCCCAACCCCCAGGTTTTTTCTCCCTCTTCCCTTTTTTGGTCCACATTCTTTCTTTCTCTTCTTTTCTTCCTCCTTTCTTCTTCCCTTTTTCTTCCACATTATTTCTTCCACATTATTTCTTCCACATTATTTCTTCCACATTATTTCTTTTTATTTCTTCTTTCCCTATTGTGCCGATGACTTTATGAACTCATTCAATCCAATTGGCTAATCCAGACTTTCAGAATTACGAGATTCAGTCAGTTCTAAATGGAGATTTTGTGGAGGAGGAGGATCTATGGATGATTTTGTGGGCACCGGGGAACAAGAGCTCGATTCCTGAGACGGAGCTGGAGAAAACCACATCCAACCTGAGAGTACCTCCTTGTCCATTTCGGATACAGGCCCAGTGTACGGAAGGCAGCTATCAAACTATCCAACCAATCAGGAGATAGTGACACAAATGATACAAGGCCTTTGGTCTTGTAATTGGAATAAGTACAATTTCAATCCCCTAACGAGGAACAATTGGAGGCCAAGTCTGATACCAGCAGCCGCGGGAATTCCTGCTCCAAAAGTTAAGGGTCATCAACAAATAAGAATAACTAACAAGTATTAAGAGGATCATCAATAGAGATTTCCTAAAGGCTATAAATAAGTTAATATAAAGAGAATCAAAGATTATTAGATATATGGCTAAAGAGATAGAATCTTTAAGTTCCTCAAATAATTGTTTATATGTCGTAGAGCATATTGAAAAAAAGGGTATTGATTTTTTTCCTTATAAAGCCCCCTAGAAAATTGGAAACAAGTAGTCTCAACAATTTGTAGAATATTAAGGTCAAAGACTAATCTCTTTTTTCAATGAAGGAAGAAGCTGCATCCATTATAAGAAACCCAGTATGGGAAAGTAGACTGAAGAATTATGAGTTGAGCATTAGACAAGGGAAAAGGAAAAAAGGAAAAAGAGGGCAAGAACTAAAAGGAAAGAGGGATTGTAAAAAAGAAGAAGCAAGATTTCCTGGGGGGAAGAGGCCCTTTTATAGACAATCCCCCCCCCCCTCCTTATACCCCGCACCGTTTATTTGCAACCACCAGCCATGCAGGAGCGGCGTGGTGCGAAACATATAAAGGCCGCGCGTTCCCCCGTTTTCCAAGCAACAATCTTCCAATTTTTCTTTTTTTTGATTCATAGATTTAAATGAAGATCGGCACGGCAAACCCTTCAATATTACAAAACCAGAGCCTGGCTTTATAACCATTTTTTTTGTTTATTACTAAGACTTTCCAATTCCCCAAACATTCAAGGGCAGCTTTCTTTAGGCTTCGTTGCCCATATTTATAAGCCCATAGACGCAAGAAAATACTAGAAAGATTCTTTAAATGAATCTGCTCTTTTTTTTAGAAAAGAGACGGTGGGATCGAAAATGTCGAGTGGAATTGAAACCTCCATATCCATGAAATGTTGTTCCTCCATTCTTTCTTACTCATTTATTCATTATTCATTATTCATTATTCATTATTCATTATTCATTATTCATTATTCATTATTCATTTATTGATTATTCATTTATCCAATTCCTTCTGATTCTTTCCGGTCCTTTATCCTAGTTCTATTTCCCGAATTCATTGATTTTTTTTTCTTTGGTTTTCTCTTTGTTCGGTCTTTGTTTGGTTCGGGAGGTCCAGGGCCAGATATTTTGGTTCCTAGTCTGGCTTCATTCAGTATGAATAGATAGTCCATTGTGATGATCAGCAAGAAAGGTAGGGTTAGTTTTTGGTTTGTCTAAACTTGTCTAAACTTGTCTAGGTTTGTCTGACTTTGTCTAAACTTGTCTGGACTTGGGTAAGTCTAAAATTTTCTAAGCTTGTCTTTGAGTCTTTGGGTTTGTCTAAGCTTGTCTTTGAGTCTTTGGGTTTGTCTAAGCTTGTCTTTGAGTCTTTGGGTTTGTCTGAGTTTGTTTGAGTTTGTCTAAACTTGTCTGAGTTTGTCTAAACTTGTCTGAGTTTGTCTGGATTTGTCTAAACTTGTCGGTGGTCTGACTTAGTCTAGCTTTGTCTAGCGTTGTCTAAGTTTGTCTAAACTTGTCTAAGCTCGTCTTTGAGTTTGTCTAAACTTGTCAAACTTTGTCTGTCTTTGTCTGAGTTTGTCTAAACTTTGTTCAAGCTTGTTTAAACTTGTATAAGCTTGTTTTTGAGGTTTTGAGTTTGTCTGACTTTGTCTGACTTTGCCTAAACTTGTCTAAGTTTGTCTTAGTTTGTCTTAGATTGTCTTAGATTGTCTGAGTTTGTCTAAGTTTGTCTAAGTTTGTCTGAGATTGTCTAAGTTTGTCTAAGTTTGTCTAAGTTTGTCTGAGATTGTCTAAGTTTGTCTAAGTTTGTCTAAGTTTGTCTAAGTTTATCTTAGTTTGTCTAAGTTTATCTGAGTTTGTCTAAGATTGTCTAAGTTTGTCTGTTTGTCTGTTTCTCTGTTTGTCTTTTATTTATCTGTCTGTCTTCTCTTAGTTTAGGGTTTCTGTTTATTGGAAAAAAGATGAACGGTAAAATTAGGGGGGAACGTAAGGTTTATATAGTGCATTTTGCGTGGCTGCGAATCTGGTATGCACGTTTTTGGTCGCTCCGAAATCACAATTTCTGTCGGCCCAAAATTTTTTTTTGCCATCTTTTGTTGTAGGGTTATCGAAATATTTTAGTGATCTGCAAAACTATATAAACCCAGTGCTACAATCTACACCGTGCTATAATATACACTGTAAAACACTGTGACATACTAACACGCGTCTTACCTTGTTTTTCTATACGTCCAAAAAATGAACTATGGTATTTTTTTCTGACCAATATCCTTATATTTAAACTAATTTTATCTTACCATCAATTGTTCCTTGGGCTTTTTCCTTGGGCTTTTTCCTTGGGCTTTTTCCTTGTGTGTGTGACTTGTGTGTGAATAAAGTGGAATTGTCCTGTATAGTAGTAACTATCCTGTATATTATTAATTGTCCTGCACACCGACCCAGCGAAGACGTACGGGTTCAAATGGTCATGGAGACCAGTATATTTTTCATTAATAGTGTTTCTTTCTGTACCGAGAATATGAACATGGGATTAGATTCTATGCCTCATTTTTTGGTTAAATCCACTAATTTTTCCGGGGTAAATCACTCCATATCCCACGAGTCCTAAAGTTTTCCGGATGGGTGCAAATGATCCAAACCGGTGTTCACCAACCCACACATTACTCTTGATCATCTCGTTGAGAGATGCAATCCAGAACTTGTGCTCCATCCGGGACTTGGGGAAGATCACCAACTTGCGCTCAGAGTTCTCCAAGACTCCAAGACTATCCGCAAATGCTTGAACACCTTGTTGTGCACCTTGGAAAGCGCCTCCTTGTCTCCAGGGAGCATACGGGGTTTCATCTCCTCGTCAAACTCCGACTGTAGGTCAGACATCCGGTGGTCCACCTTCCCGGTAAGCTTCGCCCTTGTAGGATATCTTGAAGCCCGAGTCAATGAGAAACACCTCCAAAGCTATATATATAGTTGGAAGAGGAAGCTGTATGATCCAGAAGTTAATTAATTGAGTTTTAAGCCATTTTTTTTTTTATTTTCACACACTTATTTTTCAAAGGTTTTTAGAATGTTTTTAAAAAACCGAAAAAATCTTT
>NKZY01000737.1:64195-97791 GCA_002374555.1 Metschnikowia mauinuiana | reverse complement strand
CCCCCTTCCCCCCCCCCCCCCCCCCCCCCCCCCCTTCCTTATATTTAATGCTCAATAATAAAACAAACTTTTACTACTAAAAAGAAAAACTATTTTATAAAATTTTAATTATTTATAATAATATATTTAAATAATTTAACATATTTATAAACTAAAATTATTTCCTCACACTTAAATAAAGTTGGTACTATGTGAGTTCTAACGGTACTCAAAAATGTATGCTGCTTTTTTGTTGCTCTTAAATGGCACAACTCCACGAGCATTTATTTTTTATTTAAATCTGCTAATACTATTTGTAGCTCTGATACATCTCAACTTCCTTTGAATATATTCTTTGGATATAACCGTGGTGTTAAGACTGATCAGAGGAATATAGGTTTTTTTTCTTTTTTTTTTTTGAAAAAAGGGTCCGGTATACCGCTAGTGTTAATTTCATCACTTATAACACTGCAGCTACTATGGTTTGTAGTGGAGTTTTTGTTTTAGTTAGATCATCTTATATATTAGAATATACACCATCTATATTATTATTAATGTAAGCAATATAATGTAATTGGTAACATATAAAGCTCATGCCTTTATTATATTAGTTCAAATCTATTTATTGCATAAATGAATTATAGCTCAAATAATACTTAATTTTATATTTATATGAATATATAGATAGGGTTTTATAATTAATGTAAATAAATAGCATCTTCGAAGTAACCACTAAATAAAATACAGAATACATAAGCTTGTATAACTAAACTTATCCGCGCAGCGAAAAGAAAATTAACATAAAGAGTAATCCGAAGGAGAAGTAGGAATTAAAAATCAAATAGAAAAGAAATTTAACATATATATATAATACAATATACATTAACTCAATTAATATTATTTTGAAGTATATTAGCTACTAGTCAATATATAAGTAAACCAATATACTTTTAGAGAAATCCGAGTTTTGGATCATGCTTCCAACCCACATGTATCCATTAATTCTACTAGATTTATAACTTAATAAAGAAGATCTAGTGTTAAAGTCGTTTAACCAATTTTTAAGACTAAAAAAACAACTGATAATCCATCTTTTTTTACTCTATTTAGTTTTACCATCTCTATTATAGCCAAAGAAAACATTTAAAGGTACTTGGGATGTATCCGTACTACAGACCCTGTTAGCAGATTTAATCGAAATTGCTCGTGGAAAAAGTCAGATTTATAGGAAAGTAATGAGCAATGAAAAACCAAATACCATTTTTGTATAAAATTATGATTCACATTAATTTTGATGAAAAAAAAATAATGATAAAGAAATAGAATCAAGGGCTAGGGATTTCTGGAAAGTGTATGGAGCTAAAATATTAATTAATCTTCAATTGGGGGCCGGGGGTGTACTGGTCTATCTACATTAGAATAATAAACCCTTATAAAATAAAAAGAAAAAAAAAATACGTTGAAAATCCTTAGGTATTGAGTTGTCATTAGAAAAAGTTTTCCATCCCCATTCCCCCGTGGCTAGGAAAAAGGAGACAGGAATATAAAGGAAAAGGGAGAAGGAGCTCGACCGGAATTGTTAGGAACTTAAGGAAAATACCATAGACATTTTTGCTTCGCTCAAAGTCACGTCGAGGTCCTAGCAACGGTCTGTATGATCTAACAATGCTGACTACAAACCGACTACAAACTGGCTACTGACTACAAACAGACTACTGACTACAAACAGACTACAATACTGGCGATAGTAAAGTACATAGTGAAATCTACTGTAAAAAGAATAGTAAAGGTACAGTGTACATTGGAGGCAGTGGATGTCTTGGATGCAGTCCTGAGGAGCTAGGGACAGTAGTCATAGTATATTAGATTATAGTTAGTCCAGATAGAGTATATTGTGTGATTAGTATATTCTACTATATCTTAAAATTAAATACGACGACTTAATACTGCTTACTATCAAAATACTTTTACTTGATACTACTCACTCAAAGCAGGTGATAATATGCAGTACCGTACAAAGGCTAGAGTATCCACTGCCTTTCCACTACTACTTGTACCATACTATTACATTACTAATGCATCTAGGAGAGCTAGAAGTAACCTGTACACCCTAAGAATTTGAACTAGTTGAAAACCAGTACCTCCGTTAGAAACTTATGCAGGTTTTGGGCTTTATAAAATATTATGTTAGTTGTATACTTGAATTTAAACATTAATCCACCGTTTTTTTAGGTCAGTTTCATGATTTAAATCTCATTCCTTTCCTTAAAAACAATAATTCAGGATTTTAAGTTAGCACGGTGTAATTGGAATCCCGTTCAAATTACTGTAGGCCGATTTCAAGCATTATTAGCTTAACTTGACTTCTTTCTCATCAACATTCAGTATGAAATATGGTGTATAGTGTAGTATAGATTATAGAGTATAGATTAATACAGAATTGAGTATGGAGCAGAGAGTAATACAGAGGATAGTGTATAGACCATGATTATAGAGTATAGACTATTGAATGATACAGAGCAGAGAGTAGAGAGTTGTAAAGTAGTATAGAGTATAAAGTATGGAGCATCATTGACAAACTGTGAACATCACACTGTGAATGTTTAGTCCTAATAATATACCCGGAGGCGAAGATGTTCAAAAGCTAACATGGAAAACTAAATCATTTTACCAACTCATTTTTGCCCATGCCTCTCACATCAGAGGCAGTCAAGAAAAATAAAATATCTGCACAACCAAAAACATCTTCTTGTAACCTGAAAAAGAAACGAGTCTTCCTGTCAAAAAAATGCCACTTCCATTAGAACAAAGTTTATTCGCCACATTTTTATAAACCCGTACACACATAAATGGTACACCAGGGTTATTCAACAAAAACATGGCAGACTGTCTACCATCAACAAGGGCCTTGGTGATTATGAAAAGGAGTACCTTTCTCGGTGTTTCAATACTAAGTACTTATTCCATTCTCTATCCAGGCACAACTGCCACTACGGAAGAAGAATGGGAAGAATATGCACTGTCAAAACAAGCTTATGGGTAGACAACAACACGTTTTTAGCGTTCAAAAACCCCATTTCCACCCACCACTACGATATTTTCGTTATAGTGGACTAAAAATCGCTTTAAGAGTCAAAACAAAAAGCTCAAGATTAAAGAGAATAAGTTGGTTACTAGTCAAACCATTCAAGATTTAGTTCTCAAAAAGGACTGGCCAAATTTCTGGCCACATTTCTGGCAAAAATTGTAAGAAAACTACTTGTATTTCTCATCCCTATGATTACGTGCATTTATATTCTATTTAAGGAATGATCTCCAACACATTTATCCAACTTTTTCCTTCCACACTTTGTGGTCTTACTTACTTAGAATCCATTTTGGAAAAAGTTTGCCACGTTTAATTTGAATGTTTCATCTCCCAAATCATTTGGGAAAAGTCCAAATTATTAGAGGTCCGGTCCATGGACTATGCTATTGGTAATCCCTTGGCCGACCTTAAAAACCTTGACCTTAAAAACCTTGACTTTAAAAAGCTCGACCTTAAAAAGCTCGACCTCTATTATTTTCTAGTCAAAATCCTTCGAACCCACCGTAAACTGACCAAACGGAGGATCGAAAACCCTAGACGAAAATTGGGCATTTTTTATTTTTTGGGCCTCCCACCATTGACTCCAGATTCAACTCGCAACAAAATGTCATACTGGAAACCATCGTATCGACGACGACTTTAGTGAGATTAAAGTTTTCCTACCTTTTACGTAGATTCAAAAATTCTCAAACTTTATTAAGCTTTAAGCACACTCACGAAGGTTTTACACCGTTGAACGGTTTTCTCCGCCCGGGTTCATAGTTAGTTTATAGTTACGAATAAACATATATATATATATATATATATATAAAATTATAAATGGCGGTATTGAGAGGAAATGCCATGAATTTCACGCTCAATTTCTGAGAGAGCCAATTTCTGAGAGAGCCAATTATTCAAGAGAAGAAACAATTATCCAAGATATTCTTCTGCTTCGCCCACCCCCATTTCAAACAAAGCAAGCACAAGGCCAGAGTCTTCTCCAACACATTCTTGTCTGAATCCGCCTACGTGTTGAAGGAGGAGGGGACGGACGTGGAGGATCACGGACGTAGAGGATCACAGACGTGGACGACTTGCATCTATAGTTTGGTGAAACACTTGGAGGCGCACCTATTTTTCAAAAGAAAAACCAAGGAATGCAAGGTCCAGGACTCGTGGGTTGAGATCATGTCTAATTCGACCGAGGAAGGCCACAAGGTTGAGGAAAACAATGGCTTTAAGTACGTTGCTTGTTTCAAGTGCTTATTTTGAGTGCTTGTTTCGAGTGTTGTTTCAAGTGCTTGTTTCGAGTACTTGTTTCAAGTACTTGTTTCAAGAGTTTTCTACGCCCGAGAAGTGTCAGTAGACCCAATTAGGTCTTCCCGTTAAATACATACACACACATATATAAATATCTGGAATTGGCAATCATAATTGTAGGCATATAAAAATGCTTTTTCGTCTGGCTTCTCAATTATAATCATATATTTAAGTAAAATGGGATAAATAAATTTGGTCTAGAAAATTGAATAAGACCCGAAAATCAATTTTTTTGTTATTCATAAAAAAGATAATACTTTTTTTATTCTAAAATTAAGCCGAAAGGAAAAAAATTGTTGAAAAAAGCATCAAAAATCAATGTTAGAATTTTTCCCATATTCCCCATAGCTTAAGATTATAAAACCTTTTTTTTATCTAATATATTTCCATTTTTCTTAGATTCCCTGTAAGATTATAACAAATTTCCATTTGTATAACTTAAATCCTTATTCCTAGATTTCTACCGATTTCTTCTATTTAGTCTAAGAACAATGTATATTTTTTGGGGGTTTTCAAAAGCAAACTAATGATCAAATAAAAAAGGGAAGATCCAATCCACCGCCATCTCCGCCATCTCCGCCACCTCTGTCTTCTCCATCCTCTCCGCCATCTCCGCCATCTCCATCTCACGACCGCTTTCTCCGCTTATCTTTTTCTGGCTGGGGAAAAGGATCCTTTCTTTTCCTGGTTCCTTTCAAATCATCGTCGGCAAGTTTTCGACGCCGACTCAGGCCAATATTCATGATGGGCAGCCATTCTTCATTCAATGCACTCGTTCCTTCGGTCGGCTTTGATGGGTCCAGCTCCTTAGCCGGTGGCGCCAAAAGCTTCTTCCGCTTGAGAATGGACATGAACCTCTGCACAGATAAAATGAGCGGATCGCCTCCCTTCAACAAAACGGAAAAACTCCGTTCAAACACAAGCTGGGCGTATTTGTCGCTGGGCATCCGGGGGTACGTCAACCCGTGGATCATCGAGCAGATGTGCTTGCGTGTATACCTGAAGGCATGGCAGAACTTAACCAAGGGCATAAGCAGACCTTTTTCTGCTTCGGCAAAATGGCCAAGGAAAGCATTCTTAATGGCATCAACCTCTTGTGGAACCGAGGAGATTTCAATCGTCTGGCCGGCTTGGATTAAGTCCGGAATATACTTCAGGTCCATGTACAGCTTGGGAAAAAACCACTCCTTGAGTTCGGCGTCTTTGTCAAGGCATCGGGCCACAAGCAACGAAAAGTGCAGGTTGATCTGCAGAATCAATTCCTTGATCATGAACCGTGTTCCGCAGAGACATGCCCGGAATCCCACGGGGGTTCGGTGGCAGTACTCAAAGTGGAGAGGCGACATTTGCGCAAAGTACTCCACAATAAGGTAATAAAGCTCCGGGGCTCTGGGAGCATTTTCCTCGCAAAGAGGAATGGGGATGATTGTCAGGTGATCACCGAGGGTCAAAAGAGGGAAAAGAAAATCCTCCAAAAGGGCAAGCTGCCCTTCGGCCTCGAACATAGGCTCCTCGGGAGGTCCCAAGAGAAGCCAAGGCGAAACCGCCATATCCACACTATCCCTAGGATATGCTAAGTTCATTGTTTCATCAAGGTAGTTGAACATTTCGTCACTTTCACCTTCTTCCCACTGCCCATCAGGACTGGGAGCTTCATAACTAAATGGAACTTCAAAGTCTTCATCCTGGTCACTTTCCCCGTTTCCGAATTCCTCATCAAGTGGAAATGGCCTGAAACAATCTTCATACTCTTCAAAATAGTAGTAGGGAACATAAACTGACTTTTCGGGCGCAGGTGCGGCATTCTCTTCAATTTGAACATCAAGCAGAGGGGTGTTCCTATTTGAAGGATAAAAAGCACTGGTTTTGGATCGGTAGGTAAAGGGAAATTGGAGCCCAGCACCGCCATTGCCCAGACTAATACTGGACGCAGGACTGTCATCTTCAGAGTCCGATCCGGCATCTCTAGGTTTCTCGGGATCTTCATTAGGACATCCCAGGCCATCAGAAACCTCCTCAGTCTCTTCCTCTCCAGATTCCTCTTCTTCGTCATCAGCTTTCTCAGGGAACTCTCCAACATATGGTTCAAGCTTCGCAGGAATCCCCACGTATGGTTTAGAGAGCTCAGGATATCCCACTCTATGAGGTTCCGGATTCTTTGCACTCCATAACCCAAGTCTTCCAACCGTTTCTACCCCAGCAAGTGGTTTTGAATCTTCACCCAGAGGGCCACATCTGGTAAAAGTCTCCGCTTCAAGAAACGACTTCACCTCCGCGACAATAGGAACAGATGAAGCAGGCACTTGGGCCTCGCAAAAAGTTTTGACCTCTGCAACAAGAGGAATAGGTTTGCTGGACATTTCGGCATCGAGCACAGATTTGATCTCGGCAATAAGCTGAGCGGTTCTAGCGGTGGTTTCCGCATCAAGGGCGGATTTCACATCTGTAACAAGAGGAATGGTTTCAGCGGAAACGTTTTCCTGAACCACAGACTCAATCTCAGACGATGAACAAGCCACGGCGCCAGATTGGGCAGCCATTTCAGCTTCAACAATAGCTTTCACTTGTGCAACAAGAGGAACACAAACTTTAGCCATTTCGGCTTCAAGAATGTTCTTTACCTGCTCAATGAGAGGAACAAACTGCCGAGAGACCCGTGTAAGGGGCATTTCGAAGTCTTCAGATTCCGCTTTGGGAGATTCCGCTTTGAGAGATTCCGCTTTGGGAGATTCCTCCTTGGGAGATTCCTCCTTGGGAGATTCCTCCTTGGGAGAAACCTCCTTGGGAGAAACCTCTTCAGGAGAAACTTCCTTAGAAATATCAGGAACAGAGGCTTCTGTCTCAGTTTCTTCAACAAAAGGACCAGAAGTTTGAGAAACATCTTCAGCAGAAACTTCAGATTTTTCACAAACGTCAATAGGATCTTCCGGTTCCTCAGAAACATCAACAGAATCTTCAGACTTCTCAGAAACATCAACAGGAACTTCAGACTTCTCAGAAACTTCTTCAATAGACCACTCCTTCTCGGTCTCTTCAACAGAAATGTTCCTCTTAGTTTCTTCAACATAAATTTCCTTTTCAGATTCTTCATCTGATCCAGATTCAGCCACTGGGTGAGACTCAGCAGTCTTCTCCTCAGCAGTTGGCTGGGAGTCAGACTCTGTGTCAGAATCAATGCAATTGCTCAAAAGAGTGAGGTGCACCTTGCTAGCCACGTCAGAAAAAAGTCCCAATGTGCCGTTAGTTGGAATGGAAACCGAATTGTCTTCTTCTTCAGAGACATCCGAAAGGACATCTGAGTCTTCCAAGAGATCTTCATCAGAAGTATCGTCACCATGACCTTGGTCTTTGTTGCGGTTGTTGCTTGAAGGCATGATGATGATGAGGCAGCAAATTGGAGGGAGGTGGGGCTTCTTATATAGATTTTTTTTGAGGAAGCATACCATGAATTTGAAACGAGGGGTGCATTATCAAGCAGAATAATTTGCAACAATCTGCTCTGCAACCAGGATGGCCCCGGGCCCCATGCAGGATCCCCAATCAAAAAAATGAGTGAAAATTAGTGTTCTCCTCACTTCAGTAATTTTTTTAGTCCACCATGTTTCTAATTGCATTGGACTTGACGGTAACATAAGTTGAATAAAGTTCAACTTCACCTCAATAAACCTGCAATAGCTTGTTTTGTAGCTTGGATGGTGTCAAAATCAACAACCTGCATGTATGTGCAACGTCGCGAAGCAGAATCAATCAATGACTAATTAGGTATAATTCATGCTTGAGATTCTCAATTAGGCCACCGGTTTTTTTTTATGCATTTTCAAATGAGGCTTATCAATAAAATTTATGCATCCACAATAAGCCAGCAGTATTATATGCACTCATGATAAGAATATCGACTGAAATGGTGGATTGCCCTAGGATTCAGTAGCACTATGTCTTTGGTCCCCTTTAAAGTGCAGTCCGATTTCTAGCTTGCCGTTGAACCCCAACTTTAGAAATCTTTGACAAACTCATGTAGTCTTGGAGACTTGTTGCGTAGTGGCGAATTCATGTATGCGAGGGTGCAGGTGGTGCATATACTGCAGCCGCGCTGGGAATAAATCAGGTGGACAAGAGACACCCCCAAGGTCGTGTGCAGGCTCAAACGGATAAATCCCAGGGAAACTCCAACATAATAAGGCCATGACTAAAACGCGTGTTCCCGAGGAAACTCCAACATGGTCTAGACTCAAATGCATGTGTCTGGGGAAACTATAACATGGTAGTGTGCATGCTCAAAGGAAAGTGTAGCGGGAACTTTACCACGGTAGTGTTAGACACAAAAGCAGTTTCTGGATTAGCCTGAGGCCTTTCTTGGTCTTTCGAGAGCCCTGATTGAAGCCCTGGCTGGAGGTCTTTTCTGGGACTTTTCCTGAGATTTTTCCTGAGACTTTTCTACCCTCCTCCCAGACGGTAATTTTCCATAAGTGATCTGAAACAAAAAAACATGTACCACTATTTCAGGAGCGTATCATGGTTTTTAACACCCTGATCATGGAAATGTGTCCATCAAAGAAATCATTATTGTAGTTATATAGTAATTTAGGAAAATAAGTGCTAATGAGATATGAGTGCGCGTGGGTCTTATAAATACTCACTACTCCCGAATTGCAACCATGCACAAACCCCACTTTTACAAGCCCCACTTTTACCAACCCCACTTTTACCACCCCCACGTTTAAACTCCTAGGTATAAATAGAGCTCCGCGCTCCTCACTTTGATCCCATTTTTTTTTTTTGAGATTCACCCTTAACAAACTGTCTCCACGAATGTCTACGAGTGTCTACGGGTGTCTACGGGTGTCTACGGAAATGAAGGGTACAAAATGGATTCAGCAAAAATAGTTTTGTTAAAATCCAGTCTATCTAGACTATTTTGAAAAACGACAATGGTGAATTGTAACCAGCTTTCTAATACTATTTTTGCCAGTTGTTTTTGGCTGGCATTATATGCAGGACACACCAAATAAAGTATACACCCTTTCAGATTTATGTATAAACTCAACATGTCAGAGTAGTACAGTTTTGAGTTCTTAGATTTAAGTGAACCGTGGGTCTATATAGATAAGTCCTGCATCAAGAACAGTCGTGCCAAGTTCAACTATAAATCTTCGACCATTTCACTTCTCTTGATCTGTTTTATTTTGCATCGAAAGAGAATTTCGGCAAGGAAATCGACACAAGATTCTTTATTCCTTCACTGATTCTTATTACTCCTGTACCTAATGCTTTAAAGTCCAGATCACGTGTTCTATAACGAACCATCCACCGGTTTGATAGAGCATTTAGGAATGGAGTAGAATAAAAACCAAGCAATTCCAAGCAATTCCAAGGATTTTCATCAATTCCAAGCAGTTCAATCTTTTTTCAAGCATTTAATCAGAGAAATCACGGATGGTTGGCTCGATGGTTTTAAAATCGCCGAAATAAGCCAGGAACAAAGCCACCAAGCGAGCCACATCATGAGAACCACCCGTTTCCCGGATCGAGTGCATGGACAACTGCGGGTTGCCCAAGTCCAAGGTCCGCAAGCCGAGTTTGGCCGAAAGCATGGGGCCAATGGTGGAGCCACATGGAGAGTCGTTTCTCACCACAAACAATTGCAACGGCACACGTGCACGTTCAGCGACGGCTTTGATCATAACAATGCCCTTGGAGTTGGTGGCATACCGTTGGTTGGCGTTGACCTTGATCACTGGCCCCAGGTTCACGTGAGGCCGGTTGTTCTTCTCGTAGAACCGTTCGTAGTTGGGGTGGATTCCATGTGCCTGGTCCGAGGAAAGCAAGAACGACTGGCTGCAGAGACTCAAAAACGACTGTTCAAGCAAGGACGAGTTGGAGGGGCCGAAAACAGCATTGATGCGTTTCAACACGTCCGGCAAAAACGATGAATCGGCTCCTTGGGCAGAAACAGAGCCGATTTCCTCATGGTCAAAAAGCGAAATCAAGCTCCAAGTGTCTTGAGCCTGGAGGATGGCCTCCGACGCAGCATAGCACGACGTCAAGTTATCTTGGCGAGGAGCAAAGATGAACTCATCGTGAATACCTCCAAGAGTGGCATCCTGGTAGTCACACAAGAGCAACTCAAAGTCCTCGATTTGGGCCACGTCAACGTCCAATTCCCGAGCAATGAGCAGAAGCAACGAGTCGTTATGCCGAGCAACCACATGTTGAATGGCAGAAAACTCCGACTCCGTCAACCGAAGACTAGGGTCATTGCACCCCACATCTTCCTTTCCTTCTTCCTTTCCGTCTTCCTTCTTCTCAAACCGTTCCTGGCCTGCGATCGGCACCATTTCGGTCTCACGGTTAAACTCGAACTTCTGGTTGGCCTCCCGGTTAAGGTGGATGGCCAAAGTGGGAATCCGCATCAATGGTTTCCGGATATGAACCAAACGAGGCACGTAGTTTCCGTTTTCCTTCACGTACACCCTTCCAGCGATGCTCAAGTCACGGTCAAACCACGTATGGGCAATCAAGCCTCCATACTGTTCCACGCCCACCTGAATAAAGCCCTCGGCCGTTTTCTTCGAGATCGGCTTGAGTTTCAAGCACGGCGAGTCTGTGTGGGCTCCAACCATAGCAATTCCAAAGTCCCCATGCAGACCCTTTTGGTCATTTCCCGTGGTGAATGCAATGAGCGAGGAGCCGTTCCGAGTAACAAGGTACTTTCCCAGTGCACGGAGGTCCCAGTTCTGGCGTTCACTCAAGACCTCAAAGCCATTGGCGACAAGCTTGGCCTTGACGTTGGCCACCGCATGGTACGGCGTAGGAGAATTGGTGATGTACTCCACAAGACCTTTGGCATGTGCAACGGTATCAGCGTCCATCTCAAGGTCAATCGAGAGAAATTAGGTAAGTTTAATCAGACAATTCAATTACAATCCCAGGTAGCGATTGTATCAATCAGTAGCAGGATCAATTCAGATCAATGGAAGCAGTAAGACGTAGATCAGGATCAATACAATTCAGTAGTAATATGAATAGCTATAGAATTCCAGATCAATTCAGATCAATTCAGGATCAATTCAAGAAATAAAGATCAATTGAATTTAGTACTAGTCTCTGTCTATTCAATATCAGAATATTAATAGAGCAGTCAGGATCAATGTCAAGCCAATTATCAATCAATCAAGAAACGATAATAAATCAGTCAATAAATAAATCAATAAATCAGGAATGAATTTTTGATTATGAAATTGGGATGTGGAGTTTAATGGCGGAAGTGGAGATGAGTGAGTGTGGAAGTTAAAGTGGAGAGGAGTCAAAAGTGGAGCAGAAAGATCCAACCGTGCGTGCGTGAAGTCAGAAAAATAGAAACTCAAAGTGAAAAAGTGAGAAAGTCAGAAAATCAGAAACTCAAAAAGTGAAAAAGTGAAACGTGAGAAACTCAGACTGAGAAAAACAAACTCAGAAAATCAGAATGCGAAACTGAGAAACTGAGAAACTGAGAAACTGAGAAACTGAGAGAGTCAGAAAGTCAGAAAAAGAAGAAAGAGAGGGAGAACAAAAAGAGGGAGAACAAAAAGAGGAAGTGAAAAAGTCAGAAAGTCAGAAAACAGTCCTGACAAAGATGCTTTGTCTAATCAGAGATGCCTTAGGACGACACCTCTTCATTGTAATCTCATGATCTCTGATAAGATCTCTGATTAGAACTCAGAGTAGTTTTCAGGAAGTTTTCAGGGAAGTTTTCAGGGAAGTTTTCAGGGAAGTTTTCAGGGAAGTTTTCAGGGAAGTTTTCAGGAAGTTCTCAGAATAGATGGTCGGCTCAGTTGTTTAGAGACAAAATCAGCGGTATTGTGTGAGTATCACTTCATGACTCAATGATCATTTATATAACCATCACCAATTGGCAAAGCGACGCCAGAACTTATGTGCAAGAGAAAGAAGAGAGGGAGAAGAGAGAGGGATGTCAGAGTAAGGAGAAGACTGGAAGAGAAGAAAGTCAGAACGTAATGAAAGAGGACGTGAAGTTCATTTATTAAAGCTATGAAATCTAACTCTGTAGCTATTGGTGATCCACCTAAAACTCGAAAACTAAAGCTATAGCTATTGGTGATCCACCTAAAGCTCCACATTAGCCTAATGTTGATATTTCTGCTCCTATACATTAAGCTGGTAAAATATGGTTTCAGATTTACTACATGATTAATAGTTACATTTGTTATATGACAAATATTTGAGTCCATGTTTTTCTTCATTACTAGATCTGAAGGAGTTCATGGTTCAGCTTTTTTGGGTTAACAAGGTTACTTTTTTTTCAGGTGAAGAGTATAGCTAGAAGTAGTGAAAAGATAAGAATGAAAAGAGAAGAATAAAAAGAGAAGTTATAAAAAAGTAGACTGAAGAAAACTCAATCGAGACGATAGAAAAGAGAGAAACTGAAAGAGGCGACTCAAAAAGACTTAAAAGACCGAAAAGCGTCAAAAAGGAGTCAGAAAGAAAAGAGAAACAGACAGAAAGTAAAGACTGAAAAGACTGAAGAAGACTGAAGAAGACTGAAGAAGACTGAAGAAGACTGAAGAACACTCAAAAGAGATTGAAAAGAGTCCGGAAAAGATTGAAAAGACTGATAGAGAAGACTGAATGAAGTGTGAAAGAGAATACTGAAATGGAAATTCATACACATGAACAGATGTTTTTGACTGTGGGATTTTTAAATTAAATAAACCTTCTTTTCAGGACTCCTCAAGAAAATAAAGAACAGAAAAAAAAGAAGCAAGTCGTGAGTGAAGAAGACTGACTGTAAAGAGAAGACTGCAAAAGAGAAGCCTAAAAAGAGGCTGAAAAGAGACTGAAGAAAAATTAAAGATTCTGAATAAAGTTTGAGAGAGAATGGAAAGAGACTGAAAAGGGAAGAAAGAAAAGAAAGAAACGGACTCTTTACCCCATTCTCTGCACTCTATTCTCTGTATTGCTCTATACTCTAAATTCTTTACTTTATACTCTATTCTACTCTACTCTACTCCATTCTATGTTAAAGTATACGGTACCATTACTTTATAAACTAAACTCTATATTACCCTATACTCTACCTTCTTTACTCTTTACTCTTTTCTACTCTACTCTATACCCTGAACTCTATGTTGAAGCTGTATTACTCCATACTCATACTTTATACTCTATACTCTATACTCTTTTTTTTCTCGGTATTGCTCCATACTCCATACTCATACTCCATACTCTATACTGTATTCTCCATACTCTGTATTACTCTAGTCTCTACTGTATACTCCATAGTCTGTCTCACTCTACTTTCCACTCTCTACTCTACTCCATACTCAAAGTCTACCCTAGATAATCTACTCTACTCAACTCTCAGTATTACTCAGTATTACTATTTATTCTATACTCCATACACTATACTCTACTATACACTCTGGATTACTATACACTATATCCTACTATACACTCTGTATTACTATACACTCTGTATTACTATACACTCTATACTCATACTCATACTCTCTACTTTTACTGCCAACTCAATACTCAAAGTCTACCCTCCATACTCTACTCAGTATTACTCCATACTCATAGTCTTAGTCATACACTATTTTCTATTACCCTACTACTCGTCCACTCTATACTCCATTCACTATACTCTATAGTGTATAGTCCATACTCTGTACTACTCTACTCTCTACTTTCTATTCTATACTCAATACTCAAAGTCTATCCTACATATTCTGCTCTACCCTAAAATCTGTATTACTCTGTATTACTCTATACTCTACTCTACACTCTAATTAATATTTACTCCATACTCATTTTCCATGTTAATTTATACAGTGTTATACTTCATGTTTGCAGAATCATGACGATCTTGAACGATCCTGCCATGCTATCTGACGATTCTGAGTCGCTTTCAAACGGAAATTAATGACTTGTTTCTGAGATTAGAACTTCTTGTTCCGAAGATCTTATCTTTCAATTTCATAAGTATAATCAGGTCTCTAGTAAAGTACCCTTAATACTACTACTTAACTATAAGTCTTAACTAACACTGGTGCCTTTGAGTTTCCTTGAGGTTCCAGCTCTTTTTGAAATAACGTCTAGTGCCCAAGACTATTCTACTAGCCTGGGGCCACTGTGTAATACTGTATATAACTACGGGAACAACTACTATATGTAACAAGAGAAGAGACTCAAGTGCTGATACACCTAGATGCCGTAATGTGCCTGACAGCTGCAATCTGTGCACCTTTCGTGGGCCTGGCACGCCCTGTCATCCTGGACTGCCATTTGTCCAATTAAACATGGTGGACTTGAATGCTTCACATTTTGATGCTTCACATTTTGATGCTTCACATTTTGATGCTTCACATTTTGATGGGCTCAAGAGGAGGAACAAAAAAGTAACTGAGGAGAACGACCGATTCTTTTGCTTGAGTAAGGCTACCTCGTGTCCCCTGGAACCCTGGGTCTTTTCCTGATTGTCCCTTCACTGGATTAAAAAGCTATCGATGCAATCCTTGGATCATAGGAATGTTTGGATCCCAGATAGAGTTGGATTACTCCATTTATATCAACATGGACTGCATTTTCTGCATATCAATCCAAGAATCCCAAGAGTCCAAGAGATATAGCCACTTCAACGTCCTGACACTCTGACAACTGCTGAAATCTATTCTCTGAACTCCTGATATTTATTTTCTGAGCTTCTGATATCCTCTTCTGCGTACTTTTTCATGTGCCACAAAAGATCACTTCAGTCCAATCGGGTCTGTCTCATATCATTCAATCACAATTTCTGTCTTCATCACAATTGCAATCTTCGTTTCGGGCTATTGTGGTTTTCCGTATTGATTCGCGAGAGCTGGAGTGAATCAACCACTCCATGCCAAGCAAAGCTGACCGGGCTGATTATCGACTCTATAAGTTCCTGCCCGAAACCGTCCAATCAGCTTTTTGTCTGCCAATACCTGAAAAACATCCAATTGCCGTCTTTGCTGTAATCCATTGATCACTCAATTGCCTCTCATTCTCCTGCAATGTCTTTATTGCTGAGTCTCTCAAGCATCAAGAATATCATCGAGAAAATCTTCCTCTTTTTTTACTTCCTTTTTTGCTGGGGGTGCCATCCCCTGTTCAGACTCCAATACAGAGATCAAAGACTCGAGTTCCTGCCGTCTTATCCTCTGCTCCTCTGAAACCTTCTGGAGATGTCGTATGTACACCACAGACTCACGGAGAATAATGGCTTTATTGGGCTTGGCCTCCTTGATCTTGATATTGGCCAAGATTTCCGAAAGCTCCATGGTTTTCTCCACATCCAGCAGAGAAAAGGCCTGGACTGCACAAAGCTGGGGCGTGAGCAACGATGGAGGCACCAAGAGGCCCAAGGCCTTGATTTTCTCCTTGATCAAGTCTCGCCGACGACGTTCCACGGCATTATGGAACTCCCGACGCCGCTTGATCTTCTCTTCTTGCGTCAATTGCTTTGTTCCTGCATCTGAGGTTCTCCGGCCCTGCAAATGGCCTTGTTCGGGAGCCACTTGGGGAGAAGCCGCCATAGCATGATTAATCCCGATTTGGTTATTGATTGGCTGATTAATTTGATTCATCTGGTTCCCCTGGTTGACCTGCATCTGGTTCATTTGGCTCAACATCATTGGCGGCGGCGAATTCAAGTATGAGCCCAGGTACGAGCCCAGGTACGGCGACCTCAAGGTATCAAAAGAGCCATCGTATGGATTCGACAGCGGTGACATAAACTTCTTGGGAGATAAGTACGAAGACGTAAGCTCATGGGGAGCCTGCACACTGATACTACCATGACGAGAAATATTGGGAGTGATTGCATTCTGTACAGGCAAGCCATCTTCAGCAATGGAATTGAGCAGCAGGAAATTGCCCCTGTTGTTGGGGGAGAAGTATTGCGACGATAGGAACGTGTTTTCGGAGACATTGTCGGCCAAATTATCGGGATAACGGGGATTCTCGGGAGCATCGCGGTTGTCCATGGGGTCAGGCATCTTTTCAGACACCTGTTTGGGCCCAAGTTCATTGAGATCGTCCTGTTCAAGCCCATACATGGAGTCCTTGAAGCGAGGGTCGAAAATGTCGCTGAAAATGTCTGCCGATAAAGATTGATCAATG
The DNA here is from genome assembly GCA_002374555.1 of Metschnikowia mauinuiana. NCBI lineage: Eukaryota > Fungi > Ascomycota > Pichiomycetes > Serinales > Metschnikowiaceae > Metschnikowia > Metschnikowia mauinuiana. The sequence goes on along the minus strand of NKZY01000737.1, from coordinate 81,281 downwards.
GAATTGGTCTGTTGCAAAGGCGACCCCAAGAAATTGAGCTGGTCCATGATTGGGTCCGACGGGGCGGCTGCATTCGGAGGAGACCCGATTTGACCGGCGTAATTGACCTTTTGCGTTGGAGCAGGAGAAGACATTTGAGCGGTATAATTCAGCTTTGCATTTTGCGGCGACGCCATTTGCGCCGTATAGTTGACCCCGAGGTTTTGCGGCGACCCAATTTGAGAGGCATAGTTAAGGGAGGAAAACGCCTCAGAGGCCGCCAGAAACCCGGAAAAATCCCGGACGTCTGCATTGGCCCGGTGGGTTCCCCCACTAGCGTTGTGGCTGGGCCCGGCACCGTGGCCTTCTCCAAGCCCGTCGGCATGGTTCTTTTTCCTTGCCCCGGAGTAATTGGCCACGGGCTTTTCGTCGTACGGGTCCTGCAAGAAATCCTCCATTGGCACGGAGGAGCAGGCAAATCGGGAAGTAGGGAAGAGGGGTGTAGGGTTCAAGGGAGGCGGGAGGCGGGAAATCCAAAGGTGGAGGTAAAGGTGTTGTGTTAAGAGCCTAGATGGAGCGCGGGTTTGGGTAGGTAGGACGGCTGACTGTATATGGTGCGGTGTGAGTAGTGCATATAGTCCCCCATTTCGGCGGGCTCAAATGTCGGAGAAATCGCGGCCTTCATGCGGGCTCCCAACCCACGGCCAAGATAAACCCTAGCCTTCTGTTTTGTTCTCAACAGGACACTTGTTTTCCTGAAACAACCTTCTGTATACAGGCTCCTGGTAATATGCAGGTAGGAACAACTCCGTGGTAATATGCAGGAAGGGACAACTCCGTGCAGTATACAGGACACACTACTCTGGCTTCTCCACATGACCTCTCCAGTACTTAAATAAGGCTCTGTCATTCACGCAGATTGCATTTACACCTGCAGGACTTGCTTCTCTTTGCAGTACTTGGGGTCCTGTATATAAGCCATTTCTGAAGTAGCAGGACTACCTTCCCATATTTTACTATGCAGTGCCCAGTAGACCAAATATTCAAACCAGCTATTAAAGATAAATTAAACCAGGATTGGGTTTTTTTGAAATTCATTGTAAGTTATTGCATTTAAAGAACGTGATGGTGGGGTTGTATATGCAGGATAACCAGTGGAGTAGTGGATTAGGTTTCACACTACAATAGGAAGAGGTCATCTAGTATACCGGATGACAGTAAGTAGCTTGTAGAAGATCAAATGTGGGATTGTCTGAATATATAAAAGTGTCTAGTGCTAACTGTCTACTACTAGTGTCTAGGACTTAGTACTTAGTACTGTCTAATGTCTAGTGTCTGGTGTCTACTTCTAGTATCTACTAATAATGTCTAGTGTCTAGGACTTGGTACTTGGTACTTAGTACAGTCTAATGTCTTATGTCTAGTGTCCACTAAAAATGTCTAGGATCTAGTACTTAATACTGTCTAATGTCTAATGTCTAGTGTCTAGTGTCTAGTGTCTATTTCTAGTGTTTACTAATAATGTCTAGTGTCTACTACTTAGTACTTAGTACTGTCTAGTGTCTACTACCAGAGTCTACTGTATACTGTCTAGTTTCTACTACTAATGTCTAGTGTCTAGTGTCTAGTATTTAGTATCTATTATTTTTTACTATTGTCTAGTTTCGAGTATCTAGTATGTATTATTTTTACTATTGTCTAGTCAGCTTCTTTGTGGTTCCGGTACCTTTGATCGGAGCCTAAGAAGCCAAAGGAGCCAGTTTGTCGAGCTACATCCAAAGGCTAAACGTCAAGTGTAACCGATAAGAATATCAGATTCAGATTTTCATATTCAGATATTCAGATATTCAGATATTCAGATATTCAGATATTCAGATATTCAGATATTCAGATATTCAGATATTCAGATATTCGGATAGTCCAATAGTTCAATAGTCAGATATTCAAATAGTCCAATATTCAGTCAAATGGTCTGCTAGTTGGTCCAATAGTCATGATATCTGAGACTCTGGTGGCTCAGTCAGTCTCTGTTATAGAGTAGTGTCTTGATCTGGATTTGAAAAGTGATGTAGTGGGATGAAGTTTGGAGAGACTGCAGATGTTCATTTCCAAGGTTTTCCGTATAATTCATCCACTTTTCCAATTCTGACAACGAAAGGAGCAGAAGAAAATTGGGGGTTGACGACGGGACAAAAACATTTCCATCCTGAATCCACGTAAACTCGCCTTTTATGCACTTTTGTCTCTTTTGAATCTTCACTTTATCCTTTAAAAAAGATAGACCAGAATCCAGAATCACAATCTGGACTCAAAACAACCTCAACAATTCTAAGTGATAATCACTTATTAAACTCTGGCCAACCATGGACATAGAATTCATGAATAAAAATAATGGAGCTTATGGTCTGGTCATGATAATGGTCTTTCAGAAACCAAGCCAAAAAGCCAAAAAGCCAATTCTGGAAAAACACGATGCCAGTGATTTCTGTTGAAGACCAGAAACTTTCAAAGTGTGCCGTTTAAGACCGGGCCTTTAATAACCGAACCCAGATTTTCCCAAAAAATTGACTTAGTCCATAAAATTAAATCGGTCCACAAAATTGGATCAGTCCACAAAATTGGCTCAGTTTGACAATTAGGCAGGAAGTCATCCAGATTTGAAGCTCAATTTCTCCAGCCAAAGCTCCATTTGCCTGATTTATGTGAACCTTTCTGTAAATCAGTGATCTTCCAAACTCGTATCTAAGAAAAAAACCAATTTATCGCTTGACGAGTTTCTTTTTCACGTGCTTTTTCATCTTTGTTTTTCTCTTTTCTGCCTTGGCCTCTTTGGCTGCGTTTTTCCGGGCCTTCTTTTCGTCCTTATCCTCGAATTTTTTGCCCTTGACCTTCTTGCCGTTTTTCGCTGAGGCTTCGCTTTCAGATTCTGACCCGGATTCCGAATCCGACTCATCGTCCGAATCCGTCTCTTCTCCATTTTCTCCATTTTCGGCTTCCCCTTCACCATTTTCGGCTTCCCCTTCACCATTTTCGGCTTCCCCTTCACCATTTTCAACATCTCCTCTTCCCTTTTCTTTCACCACCAACTCCGTTAAAGTATCAACGTTACCCTGGGAGAACTTTTCAAAGTCCCTTTCGTCCAAATGGTTCAAGGACCGAACCAAATGTAACGAGCGGAACACTTGGTCGTCCACATCGTCGTCAAGCTCACTTTTCAAGGGGAGATTGTCCAAATAAACAGCAAGGTCGGCGTCGGAATCGCCCGAAAGGTTGAGCTGCAGGTCGGACTCGGTTATATACCGGAAAAGCAATCTTTCAGGGTACACGTTGATTTTTTTCCGGGAAAAAAAGTCATTGACGTTCTTAATGTCCATCCGAAGGAAATCCAATGCCATGGGATGCTCAGGCTCCACCGATTGCGATACATCGATAATGTAGAGCTTGTTATTATGCACAATGGAGTTATACTCCGATAAGTCCGCATGCACCAACCGACACGTCCGGTACATCCGCCTCATATAAAACAACATTTGCTGGTAATAATGGCCGATTTCGTCGGAATTTTGGAACGCATGGTCCTTCAATTTGGGCGACGGCTGCGCTTCCCCTTTCGTCAAGTACTCCATCACCAAAACATGGGACCGCAACTCCACGGGCTCGGGACACGGAATACCGTTGGTGTAGAGCCGCTTAAGGTTACGGAATTCTTTTTCCGCCCACACCTTGACCATTTTGCGGGGATTGCTTTGGTTCTTGGTGTTGCGGAACCGGAACTCGCCGTCCACGTACCGCTCCCGGTCTTTGAACACAAGAATCGATGTTTTGTAGATTTTCACCGCATACTCCCGCGTGCTGACTTCGGGATCGTCGTGGGTGCCGTGGTAGACGTTGGCTTCTTTTCCGGTGGAAATACACCCGTTTATGCGGGAAAGAACGCCTTTGTTGATGATTTTTTTGAGGAAATTCATGGTCCGGGGGTCAAGCACTTGCTCCACCGTAGCCCGGTTGGCTCGATCTTTCGTAGTTTTGGGTCCTTTCTTGATTTGGTCGGGGTTGATGGCTTGAGAATACTTCTCTACGATTTGACCGCGATCCGTGATTGTTTTCTGGGCAAATTCGGTATCTTTCGAATCGGAATCCGATTCTGTATCCGTACTAAAATCGGAAGACTCGTCATCTTTCACGTGGAGCTTGCTGAGCGGCTCTGTGACGTCCATTAATGGTTGAAGTAGCGTGCGATGAGATATTATACGCGACACCCGTACACCATTGATCTGGAACATCCGTACCTCCCAACTTATATACAAGAACCAGAATTTCCAGAAGCTCCACCCAACTCAAATTCACAGTTCCTGTATTTTATTGTACTCCTAGACCGTCGGGTTAACTAAGTTCAGAATTTCCAGAGTAATCTACAAACTTATGACTAATGTCCTGCATATAGCACCACAAAACCTTCCTAAGTTTCTTCCCAAGTACCCAATCCATTCGGGTCTGCTCTAAGCCAGTTGCGCGTCCTGCTTGCGTTTTGCAGATGCTCCAATAACCCTAAAAAACAAGTTTAAGCGTCACTTTCTTAGAAATCTCTATCTCTCCTGCATACAAACCAGAACACCTGCACATCCCCCACAATCCTCCAATTTCCAGTCTAAAAGCTGGCTTTACAAAGTAGAATTCCAAAAAATCATTAAATTTTCTTTTTATTACCTACAATGAAAATTTCTAAATTAAAAATACCCCACTTTGTCGGCTCCAAAAGTATAACGCGAGTCACGTGACATCGGTTCGCATCTACTTCCTGCGTTCCTCCCGTCTGCTACACCCTCAACAATGGACCAACACTCCGGTCTCAACCGTTACCTCCCCAACGTATGTTAATTTGTTTTTTTTTTTTTTTTTGCTACATCCTTACATCCCGCCTCCACATCCTTACATTCTTTCTTACATCCTTACACCCCACCCTTACATCCCGTCCCATCCTTACATCCCATCCCTGCATCCCGCCTTTTATGCTGCCTAACATCTTCCGATGATGGAACAGCTGGTTCCAAAAGGGGTTTCAAGATCGTTCATGGTCCCGATGAAATCGCCATGACTCTGCTGTGACATTCACAAATTGCCACTTTGCCATAGTTTCATCCCATTCCTGCACGAACCCTTGATCCTTGAACTCTTGATCCTTGAACTCTTGACCTTGAACTCCAGTCCTCTCGGTAATGACTCATGAATCCATTTTTAGTAGTGACTCATTAATCCATTTTTCAATAATAGCTCCTCGAATCCAGCTTGTTGAGAATAACTTTCTGAGGCTCAGAAGAATGTTTCCTGAAACATCGACCCAAGGATTTGGCAAGAAATATGGCCCGCTTTTTTGAATCAAGACTGGATTAGTAATTGCACTGCTAAATGATGTTGGCCACCATTAGAGGTGTGTACATAGACTCCCACATCTCCGTCTTAGTCCAGCAACTAGTCACCGGTTTGCATTGTGCTTTAATCTGGAAAATGATCCCAAAACTCCGGCAATTATTTGAAAAGGTCAATTTGATCGATCGGGTCTCGATGAACCTCATCAACCTTGTCCTGAGTCTCAAGTCCATATTCCAACTCAAGAATTCCAACATTCACTGATTCAGTGATTCAAGCAGTTCATAATACCAGGAAAGAGTGACGGGTTCAGATTCATCTGCAAGGCTCTTGGTCAGTATTTAAGCCGAGAAGAAGAATTGACGGGAAGAGAAAGAGTGGGGAACTTCAACTGAAATTTTCAAGTTCTTTTCACATCTTAGTCTCCTTTGTTTTCCTCAATTTCACTTCGTGGATTTCGCCTTTCTGATCAGTCCATTTTCGGGGTATTTCACTCTTTCACTCTTTCAGTCTCCAGTCATTCATCATTCATTCATTTCGTTCTCCGTTGAAGGTTTTCCAATTTTTCACATTTCCCGGTTCATTTTCCAATTTTTAGATTTCCTGGTTCATTTTCCAATTCAGTTCCTCCTTCTATCGGCTGTCCAATCCTGCATTCTGTCTCTTTCTTCATCATTGACTAACCTTAGAAATTTCTCTTTGTAATCCCGCTTTATATTGGCGTGGAGCTCGTGCTCTCCGTGACCATTCTCAATAAGGCTGGAGGCATCTATGGAATTCTCTCGCTTTTGACGGGACACCACCTCAATTTCTGGCAATGGATCTATAATCTTTTGGCGTTCTCCACGCTTCCGTTCTATATTTCCGCCTTGTTTAATTTGCAGGATAACACCACCAACTTGCGCAAGATGTGCTTGGCCTGCTCGGTGTATTTGATGGACACCATCACTGGGTTTGCATACACCTTATACTTCATCTATTTCTGGGTCAGCCACGAGGAGGGCCCTGTGCAGAAACAGATATCTTCAGCTCCGGCTTCGCTTTTAGCACGTGCTGATGATCTTAGCCAATCAGCTTCGGCGTCCCGGGAATTGTTCCTCACTGTTTCAGGCGTGTTGTTCCAAACCTTCACCCGGATCTATTTCTGTTGCATTGTGCTCTCCTTCACCAAGAAACTCCTCCTCCAGAATCTTCGGAATCAGAGAGACCATGGCCACGACCGGGTGGCGGATGCTGCGGAACACAATACTTTGCGGGGGAAGCTCGTTCGGTTTTCCCATGCTTTGGAGATGCGGGCCAAGGCCTATTTCCAGGAAATCTTTGCATAATTGCAAGGATATTTTTGGCCAGTCACTTGCACTGATTTATCCTGCTCGGGCCTGGTCCGTGGTGCTGTTTTCCCTTAGGCGAAGAACGGTACACTTAGCATAAAAGAATATACCATAGTAAGAACCACTGGGTGTAGAATGGAGTATCATTGGTAAAGAAGCTTGGGTTGAAGCTTGGGTAGATAAGACTGTGACCAATAGAATCTGTGCTTCTCCATTTGCTCTGTACAAATAGTCTCTGGTCAAGTTTATGACCTCTTAGGGAAAGGTAACTGACCATGTCAAGGGTTGACCGTCTGACTTGCCAGTGTTCTGATTTCCGATGTCTTTCTGGATTGAAGCTTGAATCCAATTTCCAACATCTGGCGACCTTCCAGGTCCAAGTAGGTGACTCTGCCAACTCACTGATTTGCTGGCCGTTTGGGGTTTTCCGTAGATCAGGTGTTTCTGATTCTCGAAGAGGCACTGAACTTGGAGCACTTTTTTGAATCTGCACCCCACTCTTGAAATTCCAACAAAGTAACAAAACCACCAAACGGGAAAGTCTTGCTTCAACAAAGACTGGATTCAGAATTCATTTTCTGACTTGCTTCTTTTGTCTTGGAGTAGTGGATATAGGACTTCTGCACCTTTGGAGTCATTCTGCACCGGCACCTTCCTCAATTTGTCCAATTTGCCGATATTAAAAGGTTGCCTTTTTGATAATTCAAGTCAGTCTTACCAACCAGCATAAAACTCGATTCGAATAAACTCACCTTTGGGTATCACTTTGTGTAAAGCCTTATGGTTGCCTGCATATAGGCGCGGTCCCCCATATCAGATCTCAATCTGCCCCACGTCATTTCTTCCTTCAAAATGGGCCAGAGTACGAGCTCAGAGCCCTCCAGAGCACACGAAAAACGTTCTGCTCAAGACCTTAGAAGTTTATTTGAAACAAGAGCATCGCAGCTTTTAACCGCCACCGAATTAGCCGCCATCCATATCAAGTTACCTGATATAGCCCCTCAGGATCGAATTCTGGCCTCCCAATTGGCCTCTATCCTTGGTCTTTCCGAACTCTCTGCTCTCGACGAAACCTCTCGTCTGCTTGAGCTTTTGTACAGGGTCTTTGTCAGATTAGGAAAACTTCCTTTTCTAGACGCCTCCATTCAACCCCAGACTTCGCCACAAGAATTGACCAGCGAAACAGCGTCTTCAGGGAAATCAACTAACACGAAAACCGATGAAGTAACGAAAAAAGCAACTGACAACCCAATTAATGATCTTTCTGCCGCTGGCGCCGAGAAAAATATGGAGAACGCTTGTGAGGGCGAAAACGCCCCGATTCCGAGTCCAAGCCCCCCAAATGTCAATCCCCAATTGACCCTTAGATCCCTTTTGGTGGCCATTTCTGCTCATATGCACCGACTCCCCAAGATATGGCAGCATGGTGATTATGTGGGCCTTTTGTTCTGGGCCCTCATGCAAGATAAGGAGGAGGAAATTACAGAAAGAAAACCAGGCAGTTTTAAAAGTGGTGAGGAAAAAATAGAGAATAGGGGAAAAAAGGGTTGGGATCGGGCTCAATTTATAGTGCTTGTGTTGCAAGTTCCGGACTTGCAGGACCAAGACCCCGCAGTTGAAGCCAAGAAGATTGACTGGAACTCACTTGAAACTCTCCCGGATTTGGATGCAGAGAACCCCTCGGTTTTTTCAAACAAACATGTCCATGCAGACGACTTGCGTTGTTTTTTCACGCTTATGCTTGTTATCGGTCTACTAGCTGCTAGCCTGCAGTCTACAGAGCTCGCTAACCTTACAAGCACCCGATGGCGTGCATTTGAACTGGCTGCAAAAGCTTTGGTGAAACATTTCTCTGCATCTGACCGCATCTCGTTTCCTCAGTTCCGGAGGGGCATGCGTCTCACCCTGCATTTCCAAAACACTCTTCGCAACCTCTTGCAGAAACAGGTTTTCTCCAAGACGCCGGAAAAATACGCCGCACCCGAGTTCTCCCCCTCGCGTCTTGTCACCGAGGCTATTGTGGCGCAGGTGTCGGTCATGCTAGGTAGCGACAATGTCGCCTCAAATGTTTCCCAAAATGTCGCAGTTTCTAGAGAAAACTTGGTCGAGCTCTACAACGGCTCCAAAAGCGGCTTTTCAATCCGATCACTCGAGCTGAAAATTTTCAAGTGGCACGCACCTACCATTTTCTTCGTCGCCGGAAAAAGACTCAAAACCCATAATAAACGTTACGAATCATTCGAAGCGGAATTCCCGCGACATTTCCGCTCCAACGAACTGCCTCTCCAAGCGGGCCAAACCCAAAACGACCGGCTCGTATATGCAGTCTATATGTCAGAGCCCTGGAAAATATCCAATAAGGCCAATTTCGGGAACGAAGATACGGTGATTTTGGCTCTCCAGCCTAGGGCAGATGTTTTCCTGTGTAAAGGCGCATCCGTACACCAGGGAAAACTGACCTATTTCAACACCCAGGGCATGGGGATTGGTTTCGGTAACGAACAGCCCATTAACAAGAATAACGTCCGGAGATATAATCCCGGTAACGTTTCGTTGACCATTGAGGCTAACTTGGAATTCGCCGTGTTCCGGCATATAAGCAGGGTCTCGTCTAACTGTCCCAGTTACTTTCACACATCCGATTCTCCTCTTCTGGCACTCTCTGGATCGACTCCTGAGTCTGGTCTGGAGCCTCCTGCAGATTACGAGGACCGTTTCATTATCACAGATCTCGAAGTTTGGGGAATTGGGTCTACAAAAGAACTAGACCAACAGAAAAAGAACTGGGAGTGGGAGGAAAAGCAAGCCCAGGCGCGCCAGAGTGTCAATGTTCGAAATATGGGCGAAGACAGGGCCTTTATGGAAATGGTGGGCTTGGTAGGCAACCATGGATCCGGTGGATCTGTTTAAGGGTAAGAAGGTGTTATTTTTCTGTTCTTTTGATCCGATTAATTGTCTTTTTTCTGAAAATTGCGTCCTCTGGTTGGATGTGGGACTCAATTGGTGTTGATACTGCATATAAGCACCCACGTCTGAGCTACTTCCAAACTAGCCAAAGTTTTTAATGGAATATAGGCTATATATAATAGTAAAGGCCAGTTGCAGCGTTCATTGATCTCAATTGGGGCAACGATTACTCAAAGGAAATCATTTTTATATATGTATATAAGAGGCATCACGTGATCTGTCCTACAGGGTACGCCCGTTAAAATACATTCGACTCTGGCTAGCGAATAAATATGCATTTAAGGTAATTTTGGAACCTAGAAGCTCCGATTTGATTCGGTTAGCTCAATTCAAAATGTGCGGACTGCATATAAACCTACACCAGGTATCTATGCTTCCCCACTCCGCTTTTAACCACCACTACGTATTGTAGTAGTTTAATTCGTATACCGCAACGTAGCTACAAGACGACTCCATAAGTCATATTTTGGTTAGTGTTTCTTGAAGTAGTTGGATGCAGGAGAAGGTAGTATATGCAGTATAGACCTAGAAGCTTTGACCTAAACCTTTTCTTTAGGCAAGAGCCCCAACACTCTCAAAACCTTTAATAGTTATCATAAACCGATTTCCATATCTTGCTGAACATGGTGTAGACGTATATGCGTAGATTTACGGCCTAATTTAGTTAGGTGCTTTATGGTTGGGACACGAGTACCCAAAAAAAGCGGGCCAAGTCCCAATACTCGACATTTTATTGGTTTAAATAGAAATTTGAATTCAAAAAGGAATGTCGCTTAAATATTTGTTCTTCGAAATGTGTAGTGTATGAGCAGGTAGCTTTTAGGCGATAGCCGTATCGGGAACGCATACTAAGCTGAGGAAAACCATTTTCTGGACCAAAACCGGAATTTAAAATCCGCCAAACTATCCTGCATTTTTTGACAAACGTCTGGATCTTTAATACGTCTCGAAAGAGGTATCATAAGAATTAGTGTAAAGCGGGGTTCTGATGGTTCAGAGTGGAAACACAGACCAGGTGCAGGACATTTCTTACATACAGGTTACTATGCTTCCCCAAGTTACTATTGTAGAACACCTCTACAGAGCAGATATAGTCACTAGCAGTCTGTTCAATTCAATTCTAGTCCCGAGCTACACTTAGTATCTCACATATGCTTCAAAGACTCTGACTGTGTTGGTGTTGGTTGTTGAGAGGTACTGGTTTGTGTAACTGCAGGACCGCGCCATAGATGAGATGAGATACCCAGCCAAAAGTCCCAAAACACCCAATGGCCAAGAAAGCTTCCGACACCCGGTTTTCAGCCGCCGGTTATGATCCCCGGTTTATTGTGCCCAGCACAAAGAAAAATAAGGTTAAGGTCGATGAGCGGTTCTCCAAGAAGGAGTTGCAGAAATTAAACGTCACGGCCACAGGCAAAAAAGCAAAGGTCGATCGGTACGGAAGGCCGATTACGGAAGCAGACAAAGGCGACTACGATAAGTATTTCGAGGAGGAAGGCGACAGTGGGGAGGAATCTGAAACCGCCCAGGTGTCTGGTCAAGAATCTGCTGAAGAAAGTGGAAGTGACGATAACGCAAGCGATGACGAAAGCGGAAGTGATGTGGATAGCGATGCCACGGCAGTTCTGAAGATCTCTAAGGAGGAAAAAGCAGACAAATCGGGAAAAACCTCGCTGAAAAAGGGCAAAAAAGGGGCAGAATTAGCCCAGGCAACTAAACTCGGCTCCAAAGACCAACTGGAGTCTGAAAGCGACTCCGAAAACGACTCAGATATTGCTTCAGAACTGGGGTTCGTGGATAGAGCCCGTGGTGAAGGTTTAGAAAGCGATAGCTCCAGTGACTCCGATACCGAGGTCGAAATGGAGTCGGATGTCGAGGTGGAAGAGGAGAAACCGGCCGAAGGAGAGCCTAGTGCAACGTTTGCCGTGGTCAATCTTGATTGGGACAATGTCCGTGCCGTGGACTTGATGTCCACGTTCTCGTCGTTTGTTCCCAAAGGAGGAAACATCAAATCCGTCAGCATTTACCCCAGCGAGTTCGGAAAAGAACAAATGCAAAGGGAGGACGTGGAAGGTCCACCTAAAGAGCTTTTCCGCAAGAAAAAAGAGGAGGTGGAGTCAGATTCCGATCTGGATGATGACTTGGATCTCTCCAATAAAGACGACTTGGAGAGAGCAGCCCGCAAGTTGTACACCGAGGATGACGGAAAGGAGGACTATGACTCCAAGGCTTTGCGCCGGTACCAATTGCAACGGTTGCGGTACTATTATGCCGTTGTCGTCTGTGACAGCATCGGAACGGCCCAGAACATCTACCAGTCATGTGACGGAGCCGAATACGAGTCCACGGCTAATATCTTCGACTTGCGGTACGTTCCCCAGGACATGGAGTTTGACGATGAGCCCAAGGACATGTGCACTAAAATCCCAGCCAGTTACAGACCGGACTCGACGTTTGTCACTGATGCATTACAGCATTCCAAGGTCAAATTGACCTGGGACGAGACGCCCAAGGAAAGAATGACGCTTTCTTCCCGGCAGTTCCTGCAGAAAGAGATCGACGATATGGATTTCAAGGCGTACTTGGCATCTGACTCCGAGGAAAGCGATGCTGGGGCCCAGAAAGACTTGTATAAGAGTCTATTGGGCAACCGGTTTGGCGAAAAGGAAGAGGGTGAAGATGATGTGGATATGGAAATCACATTCAACCCCGGCTTAACGGAGGCCGCGGGTAAGGACGAGAAGGCTGTTTCAAAGGAGGAGTCCACCATTGAGGCGTATAAGCGGAAGGAGAAGGAGCGTCGTCAGAAGCGGGTCGAAAAGTGGGAGCAGAACCAGGAGTCTGGAGAAACTAAGGGCACGGAAAAGAAGCCCAAAAAAGGAAAGAAAAGAAGGGACGACGCCAAAAACGCAGAGGGAAATGCCGAGTTGGAGTTGCTCATGATGGACGATGCTGATACCAAAGAACATTTCAACATGAAGGATATCGTCAAGTCCGAAAAGAACCAGCGGCGGAAACGGAAGGGACCCGAGCCGCAGCCCGATACCTTCACGCCTGATTTGGCTGATGAACGTTTTTCCGAGGTGTTTGAAAACCATGAGTTTGCAATTGACCCCACCAATAGTGAGTTCAAGAAAACAAACACCATGAAGAAGATTTTGAAGGAGCGTGGAGAGCGCCAAAAGCGTGAGGACGGCGAGCGTAAGAAGTCTAAGGGCCTGAAACGGTCTGCCGATTCGCTGTTGTCGTCTTTGGTCAAGAAGTTCAAGGGAAAAAAGAGTGATTAATCAAGAGGCTCAAAACTCACACTTCACATCATTACCCCAAGCTGGGTTTTTTACTACGGAGGTATGGATTCGGTTTCTTGGAGCTGGTCGGCATATGGAGTAACGACTGGGTTGTTTGCTCTCCATGACACGCCGAAAGACACTGTTCTCGGAGCCAAAGACACGATCAGTAATGTCTGCCATCATAACAAAACCCTCAGACGTATGCAGTTTCTTCAGACTGCAACTTATTTTTTCAAATACTGCAGTTCATAGTATTCCAGTTGATAGAACTCAGTAGCATATCAATAGATTTACCACTGGAAAACGATGGTTTATAGTTTAGTAAAACTGACTCCAACCTCCGCCTACTATACAGGACCCAAGCCAAACAGATTGGGTATTAGTTCTTCACAGTTTCACTAAGCATTATTTCACTGGTTTTTTCAAGCTTCAAGTAAGCAAAAATTCAATGGGCCAACGAAATAAATAGTTTTGGGGACTACTGAACCGGTATACATTATAATAGATGATTATGCTAAATTAGGCAGGTGAGGAAAGGGTCATTTACTGTACTGCACTGAACTATGACTAGCTTTTGGTATATACTAATAATTATTCTAGCTATGATTTTGGGCTTTTTTTTTCGTATTTTTACCGTTATCTCATGAGAAGGCTCCCCTGGAAAACAGGTACAGAGTTAAGAACACAGATACCATGTGAATTTTTATTTTTAATATAGCCGTGTTTAATATTTTAGATTGTATTATTGATTTTTAGCATTATGGAATTTTAGGGTTAAGAGAACTTTTGTTTTGGATTTTTTAGTACTGGTTGAATTATCCACCACTGTGAAATCCTGCGAATGCGTTCCGAGAAAAGGAAAGTCGCACTCACTGTTTTTGGTGGGGATCAAGCACAACCTTAGAATTAACTTGTGTACTGAAAATAAGACGATTAATTTTTCTAATCTTACTACAGCATTTCATATCTAAACAAATAACCAGATCTACATGATCTCTGGTAGTAAACACTGAAACCGGGGTGAGACGGTTCCGAGCCCGGCTTTCATCGTGCTCTAACTATATTTCTCCACTATAGAGAGACGACACAAAGATGTATGATAGATTTTAAGTGCCGTACTCTACTATAATGTTACTGCTGAATATCGTACTAGACTCTGTATTGTGAAATAAAATAAGGTGCAATGTAAAATAGAAATAAGTGGGTACATATATAATTAGTGATGGTAAATCATATAATAGATAAAGCAGATTAGAATGCTATACATATATAGAGGTTGTATACTATGAAATAAAATGATGAAATAAGATGTGACATGTTCAATAGATATATGTTATATAGTGTTAATGTAATGACTACCTATATTATCACCCAGAAAAGCGTTAATAAACATGGATATATGTTATATAAGAAAAAAATTAAATTAAAAATAAAATAAGTTAGCTTATATAATGGTAGTAGACAATATAATGTTATAGAGATAGATATAGAAAAGTGTAGTAAAAATAAGGTGTAGAATAAGATAAATTTATATACAATATGTAGTAGAATAAAATAATTAAACATGTATTGATATTTAGTAGAAAAAGACTCTACATATTTGGTTGAATATGGAGGTATTTTATAATATACGTATATAAAGAGGTAGTAGAAATTGTTAAAAAATAAGTGGTGAAAATAAGGTCTACCCTCGAAGCTGGTTTAGACTCTACTATACTACTGACTATGCTATGATCGAGTACTGTGGACTGTACTTTCAGTAGGACCACGACTATAAGTATACTATGTCCACCATGGAGGAAATTGCTCTTCTGATACACTGACTAGGATTTTCTTCCTGTCTATATATATGCACTTATATCTATATAAACATATCATTATTCATACATATATCATTTCTCTATTATCTACATATATATATTTACTTAAATTAGACTATTATTAAAATTTTCTGATTTTGCTAAAAGCCATTCCTTTAGTGTTATAAGAGATGAAATTAATACTAGTGGTATGCCTAAAATGTTATATATCGAATATGTTGTTGACGACCCCATGAAAGGTTTTGGTGTTATATCAACTACTAAAAGAAATGAAAAATCATAAATTGAATGTTTTCCAGAAGCTGATAATAAACTCCAAGTTTTAAATATACACCAGAATCTTGAAGGTTTTGAGCTTCACACTAGAACCTTATGGTATCTGAGCGTCAATCATAAATGGACTATAGATCAGTGTCGAAATTACAAGCACTACACTCTCAAAGTACTAAAAACACATCATTTTGCTTACATATTTCCTTATTTAGTCATTGGAATTAGCACAAAAAAGAATAAGAAATTAAAGGAATATGGATATTTGCTCGAAACATGCGAGGCCCTTTTAATAACATTTACTCCATAATAACTCTATGATATGTCTCGCCATTTTAGCCATTGCTATAGTATTCCTAGACAGGTTTTAAAACCCTATTCCAATAATTAAACACCAATTCTAAATATTGAATAGTGTGGTCCTTCATACTTTTAGTAGGTTGATTCTAGTATCCACTAACTATATTTCAGTCTATGCCTTAGTGCCCGTTGACTCATTACTTCTACAAATACTCATTTTTTTTATTTTTATTATTTTCTAAGCAACTATTAGCAACTATTAGCAACATTTTTTTTTTCTGGTTTAATGTCAGGGGCTCTTCTCATAATCAAGACCATTTACATCTATAGCAGGTTCAAGTGGAGTATTGAAAAAGGCAGTTGTTTCTTTTGATTGGTAGTAGGTCTGATTGTATTTTTCACAATCCCGTCCCGCTCGCCAAGGTTCATTACACAACTTCACAATCCCACTTTTAAGGGTTCATTACCGTTCTCACAATCCAGAGGCTTGAATGGGGTTCATTACCGAATAGGCTCAGACCACCACCAATCACAAGAACTTCTCTGCCTTTGCTCAATATCTCACTTTCACCTGCTATTTCAGTTAGTAGTTATAATTATGAAAAGAGCCCTTGTCATTGTCCCAGTCTTTTTTCTTTTCTATTTTTTTTTCTTTTGTTTTTTTTCTCTTCTTCTTTAGCAATGAAGTTAGTCAATCTTCATTGATGTCAGTCAGTCAGTCAGTTAGTCATTGTCAGTCCTCATTTTTGTCTCCTTACCCCATGACACTCGTAGATATGTGTCACAAATCGCAGACTCACCTCGCCAAAAGTGAGCTGCAACAGCTGGCGAGCCTTGGTCACCACCTTATAGAGAGCTCTGATCCGGTCCAACTTTTGCAGTAAGACGTCGTAAGCATCTAAGTGCACGCACTCTTCGAGGAAGTTCGTCTGGTTCGCGATACTAGCGCAGCCAATTACCTTTTCCAATTTTCTGGGAGTTAGATGCTTCTTGCCCAATTCTTTCACCCAAAGCTGGTGGAACTGGTCCATGTACTTCTCCTTGAGCTCACAGGCCTCGGTGTGTCCGCGAACCACATTCATCAAACTCACAGTGAAGCCAGATTTAATTTTTTCAAGGCTAGTCTTAGCACTGCGGTCCATTTCTTCCATTGCTTCCAAATCCTCCATTACTGCGCAAAGCCTGTGCTCGTAGTCCTCAAAGTTTGCGTCATTGTTGTCAGCGTTGGCCATGTCAGTGCAAACTTTCACAAACACTTCGCCGGTAGCCTGAAGATTTTCAAGCATCAATTGGAGGTAAGCTTCGAGTCGATCATGAATACNTCATGGGACTTTTTACTTCTTCAAATCTCATCGATTCTTGCTTTTCCACGCTCACCACAAGTCGCAAGTAGCCCAAGTACTCATTAATTTTGTTTTCGCTTTCGGTCTTGCAGAGGAACTTCAAGTCAATGCTAAGACATTGTAGCTCAAATGTGTCTTTGTTGAGGCTAGGCACTAAGATTGCTTCCATATTAAGCTGCATCCATAATTCGCTTTTGGGTTTGTGGAGCCAGATGTCCAATTGTGACCCAGTGGAAATCGCTTTGGAAATCTTTTTAGAAAAGCAAACAGGAGCAGACTTTTTAGGTAAGGTAACCTTTTGTAAAGCCTTGGTAGGCACAGTTGGCTTTGTAGGAATTTTGATTTCCAATTTGCTGAGATCCAACTTCTTACCAGTAGCTTGTAAGAACTGACAAGGGCCAATAGTGCTTGCCTTTTTG
>NKZY01000737.1:35645-64154 GCA_002374555.1 Metschnikowia mauinuiana | reverse complement strand
AGGAATCTTGATTTCCAATTTGCTGAGATCCAACTTCTTACCAGTAGCTTGTAAGAACTGACAAGGGCCAATAGTGCTTGCCTTTTTGTTTTTAGGGATAGAGAACTGGAGCTCATTTTTGAAACCGGCAATAGTGAAAGACTTGGTGGCATTGTGTCTCACTTTCAGTAAAGGGAGTTGAGGAATGACATTCTCAATCTCGGCTATGACTTTGTCACCATGATCCGACATGAGACTGTTAGCAACTGACTTTAATGTGAGCGCCTTTTCAGGCAGCTTGGTAAGTGACTCTGAAGCATTGACTGGTGCTTTCGAGACGGGGACTTTGACTGTTTTGACTTCGACTGCTTTGTTTTTTGGAAGACTAGCCTCCGAGAATCTGACTATACTCTCTGGAGGCAGGAGATTTGCATTCGGCTTGGCATGTAACTCAATCCATTGTTGCAATGCATTGTTAGACAGATAAAGATTGACTTGGTTCGAACGCCTAGTGTCAAAGCCATTCAGCTGGTCGAGTTCCTTATCGAGATGAGCACGGAACTTTGAGAGCTCACATTTATCTTTGAGATGATCACTTGCCAAAGTAGCCAGCTCCTCAGAATCTGTTTTGTCACATTGCTCCTGGTTGGGGTCACTCCAATTGACCAAGTCCTCGCTGACCCGTTTGCAACCAACTCTAAATGCAACTCTGAGCTTGCAAAACGCGCGACTCGCAGAAATGCGCCGCACTTTCTGCTCCTCAACAGGACATTCACTCAAATTGCACACCGACGTTCTTTTAATATAGCATGAATTATGCTTTTTCCAAAGCCGGATTTTTTCAAGCAAATGGCTCCATTTCTTGGTGGCTTGGAAATGGGCCGCGTGCTTGTTCTGTTGCCTTTCGAGATTCTTAGGCATTGGGACGTTTTCGCACCCAGTTCCGGGTGCGGCAGGCATTTCCTTTTTGAACAAGGCAAATCCTTTAGGCAGCAACAAGCCCCGAAGTTTCTCAGTAAAGGTGGTTTTTGGTTTTTGCACAGTCGAAGAAGATTCCATCGTGTTTTGATTCCCATCCTTTGGAGTTTCTCCGATGTCCAAAGTGCCAAAAACTGGTCTATCTGAGTAAGTAGTGGGAATACAATCCAAAGATTCAGGCGATTCATAGATGGAGGTAACATTGGAGTCCAATTCAGTGAAACGATTGTAGAGGGCTTCATAATCTTCTTCTGTAGTTGATCCATGAGCCGCCCTTAAGACCTTGAATTGTTCTCTGAGAGGGTCAAACTTTCCACGTTTTGTGGTTACAAAATTTGGGTCGTTCTGATCCATACCGTACATGGTTGGAGTTTCTTTTCTGGTCTCAAAGTATCAAAGACAAAGTGTTCTTCGTTTGATAGTGGAGATCGGGAAGAAAAACGTAGTGGGTACAAGAGAGTAGTTTACATAAATCCGCGAGAATAAGCACATACCAGAGTCCGGCCACAAATCGGAGTACAGATAACTTCTTGAATCTGACGCTCAATAGCATGCAGGTCTCCAAGTTAGTGACCACTGCTGAATAATTTTGATTAGATATTCGAATATCTCAGAATATTACAAAGACCACAGCGCAAGAAGCCCACCAATCTATAATTCTACGACATTCGTTCCCCTTCCTAGCTTATTAAATTGCAATACCCTAGAAATGTAGCATAATAGATCTCTACTTTTGTTTCCAAAACGTAATTTCTATTGCTTTGGTGAGTATAGTGCTGAGTAGCTGCTGAAAGATCTCGAAGAATGTCTGTAGCTTCCGAACTATTGAATAACTTGATGTGGTATCCAAAGTCGCCTATAATGTATCAGCAAGAAGCATCAGCTGAGTTTAACAAGAGACAAATAGGGATTTTCTAGTAATAATTTGGAGAGAAATCAGAATACACAATGACTGAGATGATCACTGAAATGCCATACTTATCAGAGTTATTAAAAACAACAAAATAGGTTTTTCCTTATACGCGCAGCTGGTTATGGGATCCGGCTCACTCCTCTCGAATGTAGATCTCAAATATGCTCTTACTCAAAATTAGAAGGCTATGGTTCTCGAAGCAGTTTAATCTAGCGGACTATGAAGGCCCAAATATTATACAGTCTCTTGAAAAATAAGCCAAGCTCAGTACCAAAAAGATAGCATTGAGCAGAACTTTATTGGGGTCGAACTTGCTCAAAGGCATGTACATGCCGGTGTATTAAGGAATTATATGAATTAAAAATCAACCCAAAGACCTCGTGAGTACTTTAGAAAGAATGCGCCGATTACTAAAAATTGGGAACATTATGTGTACATTACTAACATCGCTACACTAGGAAAAGCTTTAAATCAGGAGAGCTTGGCTATTTAGGAAGGAAGTCTCTTCATGTGCCTCATAATGGAAGGACACGACGTTGAGCTGATCACCAAGAACTTTGGAAAGGCTGTCCAGTAGTAGTACGCTGCACTTCCTAACAAAAAAAAAACTCGCATAGACAGTGTAAAAAGGATGGACAGTGTGAAACTAAGTATTTCTAATTCTCCAAGTTGCTCCACCAAAGGTTACCAAAGTATAGGGCTACTGTCGTATCAAGGCGATCGTAAGTTTGGTCACACAGTTTAGGCATAAATCCATAGAGGATTTGTTTATATGAATTTTTTTTCAGAGAATAGAGAGTTATTCTCAGCTAATTTTAGATTAAGCTATGTCTTATCGTTTTTTCTCATTATGTTTTCTTATTATGTTTTCTTATTGGCTAAGCTATAGCTTTATTGATAAATATTTCAAAATCAGGACAGCTGAAATTTGTATTTATTTCTAATCTAGTACAAAGCTAATCATTAGGATTACGTTTAGCTGATATGATATCAGGACATTTATTGATGTTAATATGAGGTTCAATAATATCAAATTACAAAGGATTTCAATATTTTGTTAGTGACTTTATACTTATGGCTGGAATTATAGCTATTACTATATTAATCAAGAGCGGAAGCAGAAGCAGTAACAAAAACAGGAAGGAAAGAGAAAAGGAGGAAAGGTCAAAACCAGAAATTACTCTTGAAGGTATGTGTTTTCGGGGATTTTTTTACTGGTCGGTCAGTCGAGGTGCGGTAGAAGAAGGTAGCAGTGGACGAGGCAATACAGGAAAAGTTTGAAAGAGAAAAACCAAAAAAAAAGAAACTGGAGGTAAAGAAACTTACGAGCTTTACGGGCTGTTAACGGTATTTCTCTTCAGAAATCTGATACAAATAAGGTTTTTTTTGACTCGAAGAATACCAGAAAAAAAACAAATGCAAGTCTAATTTCAGGGCTTCACTATGAACTCAAACACTGTCCGTAGTGGTTTGACGAAAGTGGTGTGAAGTGCAGTATAAAAAGGTATACAGAGTAGTATATAGAGTAGTGTATAGAGTAGTGTATAGAGTAGTGTATATAGTGGTGTATATAGTGGTGTATATAGTGGTGTATATGATGGTGTACTGATGGGAGGTACTGGTGTCGACACCCGTTAAAACAATACGCGTGAAAAACGCCAGGCCCCCACCAATGAAAACCTTCTTCCTTGCCCTTGTTGCGTTCTTCACGCAAGTTTCGGCCTTGCATTTCTACCTCCAGACGAACGAGGTGCGCTGTTTCTATGAGGATTTGCCCGCAGATGCTTTGGTGGTCGGAAAACTCGACGCGTCCGACCTCGACGAAAGATCAAACACCTACTACAAAAATCCCCACTTGAAGTTGAAGATCACCGTGGACGAAACCTTCGACAACAACCACCGCGTGGTCAACCAAAACTCCAACCCTACGGGCGACTTCACCTTCACGTCCCAGGAACAGGGAGAGCACAAGTTCTGCTTGTCTCCTGTATACACGGACGGGTCCCATGGCAAGAGCCACAGAATCTATTTTGACTTGGCCATCGGTGCTGCTTCCGATTACGTGGACCTGAAGTCCGCCAAGAAGGTGGATGGCTTGACGGCGCAGGTGCAGGACTTGACCATGAAGTTGAAGGAGATCCACATGGAGCAGGAGAGTATTCGGAGCAAGGAGACGTTCTTCCGGAACCAGAGTGAGTCCACCAACTCGCGTGTGGTGGTGTGGAGCATCATCCAGCTCTTGGTATTGGTGGGAACGTGTTATTACCAATTGCGTCACTTGAAGGGTTTCTTTGTCAAGCAAAAGATTGTTTAAGTCAATCAACGGTTCTTGTTCTTGACTGTAATTCCAAAGTGTCCAGTGATACAAATACTTGAGTCATTGGCTCTAAATCAATCCTATATCTTGTTTCTGTAGGTATTGAGTAGCTCCACGTTGAGCCAATGTTATAAAGTGTTACCGATTCGTCTCGAGATGTTCAAGTTCAAAATGTTCAAGTCCTGTATTCTTCTGAACATGATGCCTGGAGGTAGAATCCTGCATCCCAACCGAATCTGGGCTTTACCGTAATTTTGAATCCAGCAATCTTCTTTCAATGAACATCCATACAAAAACTTTGAAAATAATTTTCATTTGTCTCAGTCATTGATACAGAAATCCTGCACTGTAACCCATCTATTATCCCCATTTAACCAAGTCGGTATGGATACATGAAATGAGCCAACTGAACACTGTAGTTGTAAACTTCTATACCGGTACTCCATTGGACTGTGATACCATCTGTCTTTGTAGCCTGCATATAACGTGGTCATCCATTAGTCACTGTTTCTTCATCCACCCAAGCACTGGGTCATTACCCGTTCAAATTATGTCATTTTGAAACACTTCTTATGGACGCAGTATCCTTTCATAAATATTCGTCTGGTGAAATGTTCCATTGGCAGAGAAGGTCATCTGTTTCACTTGGTACATCTTCATCCATATAACATTGCAAGTCTCATCTGAATAGACATCTCTCCCGTTAAACATGGATGTTGGTTCTTTTGAAGACTGGATTCATCCATAGACTTTTCAAATCACACATTTGATAAAATCATCAATCAGACAGTATTTTTCATATGTTCTGGCTTCACAATTAAACTGGAAAAATGGACTCAGTTAGCGTATAACACATTTCATCTTAACCTTCCGTTTGATAGAATGAATGTTCATCTGATCACTGCATTCACCCACTTGATTCAGCAGGTGGGCGTCCATTAAAAAATCAGCGCCTACCATCCCAATATGAGACCATAATATCTCTTTCGACTAGCCTGGCGAGCACCAGCCCATCTGCACGAAGAACTCATATATCTTGGACGCCTTGTTGACGTCGATCTTCAAAAACAGCCGTGCATCTTTCTTCTTTAACATGCCGTTGTTTTTAATAGCTTCTTTCATGAGCTGGTTTTTGATGGCCAAGTACGGCTGCGGCAAGATGCGAAGCGTCAGGCACAATGTCTTTTCCTCCGGCGATAAGAGCTCGAAGTCGGTGGCATGCGAGATGTCAAGAGGCGCCCGTGAATTGCTGGTGTTGATCTTGGGGCGGTACTCCGGCTGTGGCGTGTTCTTACGGTTTGCAAGGCCGGCTACGCCACTAGATGACCGTGCTGCCAACCCAGTACCGTTGCCCATGCGCTGGTAGTGCGCTTGGCGAATGAGCTTATCCTTTTCAAACCGGATTCCGTCTTCCTGCGACGTAATCCCGTTTCGACGCCAGTTCTGGAGCTGGTGGATCCGCATCCGGCACCTGAGCTCCGTGAGAAGGTCAGCACACAAGTTCTCGAAATCCTCGCTGGATACTATCCGAATAAGTGCATTGATCTTTTTGAGGAGCTCTTTTTCCTCCTTGGATTTGCGCTTGTCATTGGAGATGTTGCGCCGGTACTCCAATAGCTTGTTTTCGAGAAGCACTCTTTTTCTTTCGGCACGCGTGGTGAGCCGAGAGTTGTAGATGTCCAAGATCGTCAATTTCAACTCAATATCGCCAGCCGAATCGTCGGGGTCAAAGATCATATCTTTGATGGGAACCTCGGCGTCATTCTCGGCTTCATGGTCAAACTCAAGCCGACCCGGCATGTAGCCCTGTATTTCATGACAGAGAGGCACGGATGCGCTGGGCTTGACCTTGGGTGGAGGCAATGGCATGTTCTTGCGTCTTTGCAATCTCTCCTTACGCCGCAGCAAAAATTCAGCCGCCGTCACGTCACTGAAATCCTTATTCATCTCCGGAAGAGGATACTCCGACGAGTCCAAGTACACACTGTTGTAGTGAGCGTCGACTTCCTCTTTCAGACGGTTTCCGATATGGTCGGCGATATCCTGCCAATTTCCAAGGCCAAAGTTTTCACAGCCCTGTATAAGATGCAACTCTTCGTC
The DNA here is from genome assembly GCA_002374555.1 of Metschnikowia mauinuiana. Classification (NCBI taxonomy): domain Eukaryota; kingdom Fungi; phylum Ascomycota; class Pichiomycetes; order Serinales; family Metschnikowiaceae; genus Metschnikowia; species Metschnikowia mauinuiana. Next base: position 57,867 of record NKZY01000737.1, on the reverse strand, counting down.
AGCACCCCAATCCTCGTCGAAGATAGGGTATGTGTTTTGCTCAATGATCTGGTAGTCGTGCCACGGTTTGTGGTCTAGGGTGACGGAACCAGCAGCAAAACAGGGCACACAAAGGTCATAGTCCAAGCAAATCGCACATTTAATGCGGATACGATTGGTACAGTCCGACGAACACACATCGCAGTGGTAAAGACGGCCCTTCTCCATTACTGTTGATAGAAGGAAAGTTGAGTTGATGGCGCGTGATGGTGCTCACGTGGGGGAGTGGACTTGAGTATGTGCAGGTTCACGTGACAAAAACACTGTCAGTGTCAATATCAATTCCAAACGCCAAAAAAAATTAAAACGGTCTGAAAATCTTATGAGATCTATTCATCATCTGGAACCGCTAAAAAAAGTAGGAGTGATGTCACTTTTGCCACTTTGAGTTCTTAAAATGTCCCTATAGTTTTGGGGTATTTCCCTGATGGTATACACACGTTTCAGGTGAAGTCATTTGATAGGCCACTATTTCCAGATCAATGATTCAGAGTAAACTGGTTCTTTCGGAGTGAGCTGATTGTGTGTTGGATTTGAATATCTGTGATGGTGGGTTTTTGATTGGAGGTTTGGGGGGTTGGGGGGGTTGGGAATTGCAGCCAAAAAGCGCGTGAACTGGAGGGGGGGGGGGGACTGCCCCGTATATATTCTGCTCGAACAGAAATGTTTCATATCTAAAACTCATGCAAGTCATGCAAGTCATGCGTCATATTCCGTATTCCTTTTGTATATAAAGTCCTTTTGTGTCAATAATGTTGACTATATAAGATGGTTATATAATGTCCACCATACGTTGACCAGAGCAGAATCTCGGGCAACATCAAAGAAATATTATGAATCACCATAATACGCCACACGCTGTACTGGTCTTTTGAATGAATATTAACCAAACTGTACGGATCTATAATCTGGTAGCATGGAAAAAACTCCAGATGTACTGGTGTATAACGGTATAGGAGGTCCGGATTTTGAAGTAAGATTTATTAGGACCTTATTAAAGATATTTGGTGGAACCTGCACAGAATATATACCAGTTGGATATTCCATGAATGACTAGATAATGCGTGGGGGTACTGATATTTACATTATTGGCCTGCACAATCCTCCACTTCACACACCGCCCAGAAGCCATAATTCAATGATTTCTTACACTTTCCACTGGCCACCCAGGCAGATGGTGCACGGGTTTCCACTGTCACATACACTCCCACTGTTAGCGGGGAAGAAGAAGTGGAGTTTTCCGCCTTGCAACCGTCTGTATTGCTTTGAAGCACGTTCAACGGCACGCTGACCCAATTGAAACCCTTCTCCAAAATTCCGCTATTCAGCTCATTTCGAATGGTACGTGTGAGCTTCTCTGCACGTGACACTGGCGTAGCATCCGTCAAATATACCGACGGTACTGCATCCAACACCTTTGCTTTTTCCTGCCGAGGGCCAATGGTGAAGGAAGTCACGGGCAAAGCGACGGAAGCGAGTGTGGGCAGGCCCACGATACTGGCGAGTTCGGCTGGGACCTGGCCCAGGGAGACGGTGACGTTGATGGAGTTGAGGAGTGGGTTGACAATGCTCAATGTACAGGATACACCATTTGGTGTTTCATCAGGGTCCTCCAGATCAGGGCCCAGGCCTGTGCTGTGTACAGGAACAGCATCTTTCACTCCCTGTTTAGCCCTTTTATTCTTCCGCTTCACACTGACTGCTGGAACCACATCGGGGGCCACTTCCTTGGTCAAGTACTTCATCAGACGAGGATCTGCAACCGGCATACAAAGCCTTGTACTGCACACACTGCACGTGTACGACTTTTTGGCATGAAGATGGTTGCCCACTGGAAGCTGAACTTCGGAGCTAGCCCGGAAATCACCTTCGATATCCACCGGGCGAGCCTCAATTTGCTCCATTCGGTAAGCCAACGAGTCCCGCTCGACCATCACGTGCTCTGGGTTCACATTAAGCTGGTGCATTTTTGAAACAACATCGGGGGTGACTGAGAATGGGTCACGTGGCTCTAAAGAAGATTCTTTATGGCTTCTTATTGAAGAAGCTTCTTTTTTCATACTCACCTTTGGGTATGAGTGTTTGGAGGCACTTTTTGAATGAGAATCGGGTTGTCCTGTATATAACCGGTGTCGGAGTGAGTACTTGGCGTGGAGCTGGGAAAAGTACAGAGGCCGTTCATTCTTCAAAATGGTCGTCAAAGATGCAGGCTTGGAGATGAATTGGGTCTGGTAGGAGTATGTGCAGTACACACAAGCAAAAGTGAATTTTTTGCCCTTGCACGACCGTACTTCCAAGTCGTGGATGTCAATATCGAGGGGAGACCTACATTCCGGGCACTGGAAACAGTTCTTAGTGCAGCGGGTCAACCCGGGGTGGTCGGAGTAGTCCGCCATGCAGGACGGACAGTACTTACACTCCACTGCTACGGTGCAACAGTGAAGGCACTTGAGGGCATGGCACCGGGGGCAAAAGTAGAGATCCGAGGGTGAATGGAGATTAGACGTGCCCCGACTCCGGGGGAGCTTGGTCTGAGGATCCACATCTTCGCCACATAAACAGAGGTAGCGAGACATCCAGGCACGACTGCCGTTTAGACAAAGAATGCACCTGTTTATGTTAGAGCGTATACAGGAGTGTGAAACCCGTGCTGTATAAAAATTTGCTCACGTGCCTTTTATCACCTGAAACGGGTGTGACTTTCACGTGAGCATGAATCGATGACGCGTGCCAAGCCAATATCATAACCCACGCTGCTGGCTACTGTGCAAGTCGAAGAGTTGGGCGCGGACCTGCATCGGAACTCTCCGAGGAGCGTCAGCGTCGGTACTGCACCTTAGCCCAACTCGTCCCACCAAAAGTAGAAGCCACAAATCTAGAACTAAAACTTCCCAAAGAAAGTCTAATTCTGCTTATCAGTAAGTGTTTTAGATGCAGGCCTTCGACCAAAGTCCCAATCACGTGCATACAATAGTCAAGCGGATGTTTGCCCATAAAACGACATTGACATCTCTGAAGAAGCTCTGAAGCAGATGGAAATCTTGAAAACACATGAAACACTTGTGAAATGACCAAGCAATACCTGTATCAATTTGAACCCCTGAAAGAATTACGAAAAACTTAAGAAACACTTGTGAAACACTTGTGAAACACTTGTGAAACACTTGTGAAACACTTGTGAAACACTCATAAAACACCTATAAAACACCTATAAAACACCTATAAAACACATATGAAACACTAAGGAAACATTTACGAAGACCTAAAAAAGGAACAACTAGACTCACGGCTGACCGTGCATTGCAGGGCTGCAGTCTGTACAAGTGCCATGACTAATGAAAGTATCTTAGCTTTTACTAAACCAGAGGACTGCATGGGCGATTGCGAATTACCTCGGGAGTAGCAAAGGGATCCAATATCATGCCTAGTTCCGAGGTGCGAGTGTTACGAGCCCTGGGCAGGGCATGAGCCACAAAAGGCCGCCGGCGGGGGTGGGTCCCTGCAGAAAGGAACACCGTTTTGGTCCAGCAAGCAAAACTCAAGAAGGGAAAGTGCAACCAAATCGAGCGAAAACCGAAAAATACCACTAGTGGTGCAAACTTATGCAGGACCAAGAATTTTCTGTAACACTTTGCTCTCCTAAAATATTGATGGCCGGCGATGGGGTCCAAGAACGTGACTGGTGGCCGTGGTGACGTGCTGGGTTTGTCTGCAGTCTGTGCATAAATATCACCTTAATCCACCTAATTGCATCGCAATCTCACCTTGGGTCCTGCGTTGTATGCACGCCTGGCAGGGAAACTCAACGCACAAGCATGCCATGGTTAAGGTCTGGAGCCCCACCCGCATGCTCTTCACGCGCAGCCATATTCAAGCCAAGTCCCTTTAAAAGACTCACTTTTCCATGTGCCCACAACATCACGTCCTGTTAAATCCAACCTGAATATTGCCTAATCCGGTTCCATAGAGCTAATTCGTTTCGTCTGCTCAAACTTCCTAATCCGGTCACTTTTCTCATTCGGTCCACTTTCGATCATATTGGGTCTCTGGTTATTGTCCCAATCACCCCCAGTTTTACCAGTTCTCCATAATCCTCCCATATTTCGCCGATTCTATTCTAGTTTCATCCTGGTCTTATTCTGATCTGATCCCGATACTGGCACTGATCGTGATATTTCCATAATCTGGTTGCTGTCTAAAACCCTGGCCCATTCACTTTGGTTTATCACTTTGTCTAATCGTCTTGTTCCTCTTTGGCTAGGTTCATTTCACCTGTTCAATCACTGGTTTGGTTTTAATACCCCTTCATTTCTTTTGATTCCTTTTAACGCAAAACTTTAATCATGAGCTCCAATAAATCTGCTACTGGTCCTTTGAAGGATTCCACTCCTCTTGAAGAAAAAGAATTCTATAACTCCTCCGATAAATTCTCCTTCGCTGAGGCTGATGCCCCTTCAATCAATTACCGAAATTGCCTGTGGCAAAAAGCAGCTGGCCTTCTATTTTCTGAGTACATTTGTCTTGCCATCATGTCGTTCCCATGGTCATACTCGGTGCTAGGCCTCGTTCCTGGACTCATTGTGACCGCCTTTATCTCGCTCACCGTGCTTTACACAGGGCTCATCATCACAGACTATTGCATTGCCTATCCTCATTTGACCAATGTGTGTGATATTGGCCAGCACTTGTTTGGTGGCTACAGGTGGGTGTGGTACACCACGGCCGTGTGCTTTATCCTCAATAACACCTTGATCCAGGCCCTCCATGTTTTGATTGGAGCAAAATACTTTAACACCATCACCGAGAATTACAACTCGACCGTGTGTTCCATTGTGTACTCGGTGGTAACAATGGTTATCTGCTTTCTTATTTCGCTCCCGAGGACCTTTGCTCATATGTCTGGAATTGGATACTTTGCCGCAGCCACGATGTTCATAGCCGTGATTTTGGCTATGGTGTTTGCTGGAATTCAACACCCAGCCGCTGAACCCGTGTGGCGCGTGACCCCGCCAAAAAGTGCCACTTATGTTTCGGGAATGGAAGCATTCCTCAATATCGTGTATACTTTTGTTGGCCAGATCACTTATCCTTCGTTCATCCTGCAGATGCGCGAGCCCAAAGACTTTAAAAAGGCTTTGTACATAGTGACGGTGGCCGAGCTCGTCACATTTGCATTGGCCGGCTCCATCATCTATGTGTATGTCGGCGATGGAGTTTTGGCACCTGCATTTGGCTCGTTGATTGGAAACTACCGCAAAATCGCCTTTTCGTTTGCTTTGCCCACCATCGTCTTCTTGGGCTCGCTTTATCTGAATGTGCTGTCGCAATTCGTGTTTCTTCAGATCTTCCCAGAAGGTTCAGTCAATAGAAACTCTCATACCGTGGTTGGTTGGGTCACATGGGCCGGCTTGAACTTCTTTTTGTGGGTATTGGCTTTCGTTTTGGCACAGGTGATTCCGTTTTTCTCCGATTTGCTTTCGTTGATGTCGTCCTTGTTTGACTGTTGGTTTGGCTTTGTCTTCTGGGGCGTGGCATATTTCCGCTTGAAGCAGCACAAGGACCCGGGCTTCCTGTTCTGGCCTTATTTCAAACAGGCCTCTTTCTTGGTGCGTGTGGAGATGTTTATCAATGTTGCCTTGATTATTATTGGCCTTTATATTTTTGGGCCCGGCACTTATGCTACCGTCGATAGCATTGTGTTGAACTACCAAAGTGGAGCATACGGGTCTCCGTTCTCCTGCACGACCAACGGGTTTCCCCAGAACTAGATCCACCTTCTAGTTTGACTAATATTACCTTCCTGGCAATTTCAGCACATTTAGGATTTATTTAGACAATAGAATCAATATTGGGCAATTATGAAATGCCCATTTTATATACCTTGGATTAAGCTGGTAATTCATTTTTCTTCACCACTTACCATCTAGTGCCTCACTAGAAAATAACCACTGAAAGACTTGGTTTGCTGCTGTAAAAGAGCACTGCTGAAAGATTTGGACTGTTGGTCTTTCTTAGGCCCTCACTTCCACTTATATTGTACTAGTAAATTGCTTTGTACTGGAATTTGTATTAGTCTGGTAAATGATAGCCCAATAGTAGTGATTTGGAGTTCTGGTAAATTGTGAAGTAGTAAGTTGTAAGGTACTAGTGAACTGACTGGTAAAATGTACTTCGGTAAACTGAAACACTGTATAGTATTATTTTTCACGGTCAAGAGGTATTGATTCTTAAAAAGATGAATCAGAGGAGATTCTTGAAAAGCTGATTTGCTTTGGTTTTGAAAAAAAAAAAAAAAAAAAAACACTGACGGGGTAAAAAGAAATGATGGAGCTCCTTATATATTCGCAGCTCATGCATGCGGCTTGGAAGGTGGTTTTCATCTTTTGCAGCCTTGCGAATATGTTCGCACCTCACTGAAACAGTAATCTTTTTTTTTTTAGGTGCCATGCAAAATCACGGCTACAATTTTCTTTTTTTCCTTACGTAAAAATTTATTCAGGCAATCACAGACTCTAGTGCTACTGGATACCTTCAGTACCATCAGGTCACACCTAGTGTTTACTACATTATAGTACAGGGGCTCGACTGGCAAAAATAAAGAATGCTAATGAAATTCAGATAAATTAAAAGTACTGACTGTTTTGATGTTTTTGAATTTTTGTGTTTTGTATAGATCATCGTTCTTTCATTCTTGACTTCTGATGGGCTACTTTTGGTTTATTCGTAATGGTTTAGGGCTATATAAACAGCTTCTACAGCTCGGGTTTATTACTAACTATTAACAGCATAACCTATAGTGGCCGTTTGCTAGTCAGGCCTAGGTAGGACTACGGAACTGTACCACAAGGTATACTAGCAAGGACAACGATGCTCGAAACTTTGACATACGATTCTGCATCATGAGTTGAACATACGATTCGAAATTATGAGCTATTTTTCCCCAATGAATCTTCCTCCAGATTTTATCTCTTTGAGCTAGTCGATTGCAACTCTAAATGTCTATGCCAAAATTTATTCCAAAAGTCGATGCTTTTTAAGTGAATGATGATGCGTCTTATCCCTGGCTCCGGTCATTGATATCGACTAGTCTACAAATTCCTTTTGGGCTTAGTTGAATGCGGCTGAACCCCAGGATAATTGCTCAAGTTGCTTCATGTGCATTGAAACCTTGGTGGTTACTTGAACTTGCTTACATGATACGCTTTTGGCCGTCATTGTCAGGAGGCATCGGGAGGCTACAGTTTCTGAATTCATTATGCGGAAGGTGTGCATGATTCCTTCATTGTTTGACAATGCATGACAGGTTGATCCGCATTTTCCATAAAAGCCGGTTGTTTTTCTGGGACACCAGGTATCAATGATTTCAACCCAATTTTTCGTCCCCTTTCTTATTGTTACCATTGCTTCAGCGCATCTTCCATGGGTCTTTTTCGCAAAAGTGAACAACACTCTTGAGCCACTTTTTGGAATTCCTCTTGGAGAACGGTTTAATAATATGGCCATGCTTGCGCATGGAGATTTACAGTTCAAACCCGAGGAGTTCTATTTACAATAAAATTACGCTATTTCGATGAAAAGATCAGAGTGGCAGTATGTGGGATTTAGCTTCGGTAGGTTTGCCTTTGGACCTAAAGTGCCCTTTTCTTCATTGAAATTGAATGCGAATAATAGGGTGACCGCCCATGTGTTTTACTCTTGCAGCTTAATGGGTAGTTCAGCTCGTGGAATTATGTACGGAGATACTCCCAAGAAAACTGATTATTGCTCTGAGGTGGATATCTACATGTTGGCTTACAAAAAAGAAACCGAATCTGTTCTGCTCCACAGAAACTTGGTCACATCTGGCACAAAAGTGCTGTCTCATTGGTTTGAAGAGCGATGTGTCAATAACTATAAAGGGGAAAGTGCTCAATTTGAACTTTACCAATATGTAAAGAGCTATATTGGGCCGTGTGACATTTACGTAAATGGGTTACTCGTAAGGTCAACTACTATAGTTAAAACTCCTCCTGGCAGGGCTAAAGTTGTTGCCTGAATGACGTTGGTTATTGGTACTGTTGGTGCCACTTTTGCAAAACTGCGGGAAAATGTGCATGAGCTGGGGCGGGGCCACGGATTTACTAGTCTCCCACGATGCGTCCTCATAAAACTACTGTTTGTCTACAAGACTATCATACTACCATAAAAGCACATGTAATTAATTCTTATTTTTTCTCGGCCGATTTTTGAAGCTACCCTGAACTCTCATTAGTTTTTTTTTACCAGGAATGACGATAAATTAATGCTTAACCAGGTTTATGATGTAGAACAATTCACTCATATGAGCTTATAATCACGCCTTTGTTACGAAAAAAACCGGGATTCAATGCGTTAGGGTTCATGTAGGTAAATGGGTGCTTGATTTTGAGATCAGCCGTACCAGTTTGAGTGAAGATAGAAAGTAAGGGCTTCTCAATGGTTCGATTACACATGTGACATGCAGGAGAGATAAACTAAAATCTTTCGTTCAGTTCCATACAAAGCGCAGTGGCGCAGTGGAAGCGCGCAGGGCTCATAACCCTGATGTCCCCGGATCGAAACCGGGCTGCGCTAAGCTTTGTTTTTCGTTTTTTGCTTTTTTTTCGGATTCCGTTTCCCCATCAACGTGGTGAAAATTAAGTATAAAGAGTGTAGTAACTCAAGTGAAGAATCATTCAAGTAGAAACTACGGAAGTAGAGTCAATCAATGAAGTATAATTACTCAAGTACATCTGACTACAGAAGGTACCCATGTACAGAACTAATACCTCCCAACTATTAGATAATCCATGCAGACTGCTAGATGTACTATTCACACCTTTCAGTACTAATTATGATTTTATAGATTCACCACAATATTTGAAATACTACTTACTCCCAGTCATCAACCACCAAACCACCAGAAAAAGTGAAATCCTCAACGGTAAGAACATCTGAAGATCGTAGAAGGACTGTTTTTACTTATTGTACTCTCGGCCCTCTCTTCTTTAGTCTAAATTAAGTCTAACTTAAGTCTATTTTTAGTCTGCTCAATCACTCAGCTTCCGTGGAAGTCTATGACAGTCCATGACCAGATTCAGTCTCTGAAACCTAGTCTATATCTACAATTTATTCCGCAATCTAGTCTTCAATTTAGTCTACAATCTTCTGCAAGCTAGTCTCTGGAAGATACTGTCTACAAAGTAGGACTCTGCTTTTTTTTGACTAATTGGACAATTGGGGGTGGTATGGTTGTATCTTGTTGCTGGTGGTGCAGGTGGTGGTCTGTGTCCATAGTGTGGAGCACCACGAAGTTACAATAAATTCTGGTTTTTTCCAGAGCGTAGAGATGGGTTCGCGATATACCACAGCGTTCTTGGCTTGTATACACCACTGACCGTGATTATGGACTCGCACTTGGTGAAGGTGGATTCGCACTAGCGCTCACTGCTCTATGGTGGTGTAGTCAATCCTCACTATTCTCGCTGGAATGGCCGCACAGGCTCTTCACTGGAATGCCACTCGCGATTTTGCAGACACCATTGGAAGTATTTACCCAAATAGGAAATATTTTAATTAAAGAAGGCTAGGTTATATTTACCCAAATAGGAAATACTTTAATTAAAGAAGGTTACGTTGTATTTACCCAAATAAGAAATATTTTTATTGAAGAAGGTTAGGAATTTTTTACCCAAATATGAAATATTTAAATTAAAAAAGGGTTAGGTTTTATTTTCCCGAATAGGAAATATTTTAATCTAAGGCTTGGCTCCGAATAAACGAGACTTTGCTTGAATTGAACCAACCAATAATCAACCAAATAATAAGCTTTGGGTGCCATAATTTGTCGCACTACATCTCTTATATAAGATAGAGAGATTCTTTCCAATAGGTTTGCGTGGTTCAGTTTCGTAATATTTGATGCAAGAATTTTGTGGCTTACCGTTTTTAAAGATTCTGTTTCGAAAACAGAATATCCTTAAAATAACTCAACCCAATAAATTCTTGTTATAATTACATTGAAAAGTAATATTAATATTTGGCGTACTGATACCAATGGCATAGCCTGTACTAGAAGAAGAGTAACAAATGATACCTTGAAACTTCGTTCTGAATCACGCGAGTTGCCCAGCATACGGACTCCAGTACTTTACATAAAAATCATTATATCAACTAACTCTTATTCCAAACAATAATTCTATTTGATAGCGTACTAAATCTACTGCATATTACATATACTGCTAGACTAGATCGACTCTACGTTAATCATCCGTACATGACTAATTTAATATTATGATGTTAGACTCATATAGGCTTTTTTCTATAGACAACCCCACAATACTGTACCTCTCGCTCCACTGAAAGAGGGGAGTACTTGTATCAGTGAAACCTTGTGACCTCTCTCTATCCAAAAACCTGAAAATTCTAAAGATAAGACGGCATAGATGACTGGTGTATTAAAGGACCCTTGAAATCTTTACCTGATTAAATGGACTTGAATCTTCCTTTTGTTCTTCCACTCAATCTTCTTCTCAATTTCCACACCTGTATATACCTTCCCTAAAGAGAATTCTCTCTGGTATCCCATACAATGGTTACAGGCCCATCATTGACCAACAGAACATCCATCATGGCGCCGAATTTGCCATCCAAAACCCGTCCCTCCCCCAAGTCCGCTTCAAGTCGCTCCAAAAAGTCCTTGTAGAGTGTCACTGCACTTGAGCCCTTGGCTGCCTTGTGGAAGTCTGGTTTGGTGCCTTTTTTGAGGGTTCCATAGAGTGTAAATTGAGATACAGATAAAACCTTGAGTTCTTTATCCTGCAGCAAACTCACGCTCCAGGGTTTTCCTTGCCACTCACCACCTTCTGGGGCGTTGGAGAAATCTTCGAAAAGCCGGAGCCCACTTACTTTCTTGATCATTTTGGTAACGTCCTCGCTGGTGTCGGTGGTGGAAATGCCAACCAAAAGAAGTAGACCTCGCTGAATGGCCGAAATCACCTGACCTTCCACGGTCACCGATGCCTGCTTGACCTTCTGGATCACTACTCTCATGATAATAGGTGGATTGTGCAGGTCAAAATTGTGCTCATTCGTATCGTGGTACTGTAGATAAGCTTTATGGACTGGATATACTTGGAAATACTGTATATAATCACACCCTGCACTTCACGTACCAAAACAAAAATCATCTTGAATCTCATGTCCTTTCCCCTTCTTGAGATGGATTCTCTATGCAAGTTGCAGCCATTCTATTCACGTGTACTGCATACAAAATTACCAACAATTCTTGCACGAGCCATTTCGCTCATTCAAATTATAATTCATTGTCCCATGCAGGTTTAAAAGTCACGTGCACTTAGAAAAAGTAGTTCGAATAGTTTTCGTCCTCTTCAGGGGTTACAGAACTTAATGACTATTTCTCAAGGCAAAAAATTCTAAAAGTAAATAAAAGGACATAATCTAATACCTACATATAAATACACACTTGCATACATACCCTTTTTTTCTTTGTCAGAGGCCATGCTGAGTACTGCAAGCTGGTTCATCAATTGAAACTTGCGAAGTGCCAAAGAAAACTTATACACCTGCACATAGTGGCAACACCAGAATGCAGACATTCTAATCAACTTCTAAATCCTTGGGGATGGAGCTTCTCCATTATCCTGCATCTGCTCAATCATCTGAGAGTATGAAATGGCAGAAATACTCCAACCCTGCAGCAATCTCCTCGCCTACCGGGATAATATATTTGTCCGGCAACAAATACCCGTGCAGCCCGTTATCCCTCAATTTGATCTGGTATGCCCAGTACGATTTGTGATGGTACATATAATCCAAGGCCGAGCCCAGACCCATATCGGGGATCAAGTCCGAGTCCCGGTCGATGCACGCGGGCAATACTTTATAGTATTTTGCCAGGGTCATACGGATAGCTTTGGAGATTCCGTACGCCAACTCGATCAAATTTTCCTCATCCTTGGGCTGCTGGTCACACGAAAAGGCGTATGGATAAAGGATTTCCTGCAGGTAAGAATGGAGATCCACGTAGCCCCAGATCCGGTGGTCGGCATTGGTATTATTAAGATAGGTGTCCCAAAGTCTCAGTTCGTATGCTTCGAATGGCCTGCTTCCTGCATACTCCTCGCCACATTCTGTATCGGAAGATTCTTGCCAATGGAAATCGTACGAATGGTCAATATCAATTCCCACACAGGAGTCGGTCCAATCAGATGAGCTCACGGGCTCACGTTCATTTTCTTGCTCTGACATCTTCTTTTCCAGAGGCTGTCTGTTTTTCTTCCACAAACGGTCGGTGGTCCAGGAATATTCGTACCCATCGGGGTTCGAAACCGGGATGAAGAGAAAGTCGAGTTTGGCGAGCGTATTCCAATGCGTCGGATTGGTCTCGTAATGATGGATCAAACTGTACACGCTGTACAAGACAGAAGTCACGGAAACCCATTCACGTGCATGAACACCACCGGTGACGACAACAGTTCTCTTTTCGTCGTGGGCAACATCATCGTCCTGCACAGAAAGGTGCAACACATTAAAGGGTCTCTCCTCATAAGTTTCTCCGATTTTCTCCACCTTGACTAATTCCGGGTATGTTTGAACAAGCAAATCCATCCATGCATTAATGGACTCCAAGGGCCGATACAGCTTGAAAAAGACTTCGCTCGCGGCTTCCATTTTCTCTTGGGCCGTCATAGTTTCGTCTACTTGAGACATCCACTCTTCAGACGACGCCACATGATAATCATGAACTCCTCCCTTCACGAGATTTTCCGGGTATGTTTCAAAAACGGCTTGAGGCAAGTCCTTGATCAAAATCTCAGGGGATGTAAGGCCGAATTGGGTCATCAAGGGCTCAATTTGGTCCAGATGAAGCTGAATATCCACAGTTTTCTGCACGGAGTTCGAGCCCCAAATCCGGAGCCCCTGGGCCCGTAAATGATTCAAAAGCTCCGCTGTTTTGGGCACTCGGATCACCACATTATCCTGGTAGGGACTGAGATCCACTGGGAGCTGTGCAGGAGCAAACTCGGAGTAGTGTGCACGTACCGGCGACTCGAAGGAGTTCCAGATCAACGGGATCTGGAAACACGTGGCCACAGCAGCGTAGAGGAGTAGAAGCATGTGGATTACGGGGTATGGACGGAGAACGCGCTTTATCTGCACATCATTTGGATCAAACCCGTACACCCCCTAATCCATCCATATACATCTAAATCTTTTCAAGAAAGAAGATTTTGACTGAATTGTACATCTTAAAATGTTTACAAGGTACTCAATTTGCCAAAGGCTTTACTGATTTATATGCCACAATTCGGTAGAACGAGTGCACTGATAAGTCTGGCCAAGTTCAGGCATATAAGCTCAGGCATGGCTCGCACCGATAAGTGATTTACAAGATTCTTCTACAGCCTTAAATTATTCTTCTATTAATAATTTATGTGATAATAATTTTTCTGCAAAGAATTCTTACCACCTAGAATGCTGATTTTTGAAAAATATACTTTCACCTTTGAAGCCTGTGTAATAATTGGTTTTTGATTGGTCTAGAATGGTGCATAAACTGTGAGTTTAGTATCAATTGACTGCGAATTGAATTTATCTGGTGCGTAGAGTTCTATTAGAAGTTTATATTTCTGAAAAATTGTGTACCAATTGTTAGAACTTTGATTCTTGGGTAGTTGTTTAGAATTGTCCCGAGTCTCCATTATTGCCTGAAGTTGTCAAAAATTGTCTAAATATTGAAATGTTCATAATTGTCTGGGAAAGTAATTCGTATATTTTGTATATAAAACTGTTTATAGGTGTACTGGTTAGAGAAACTTTGGTGTATAATGTAGGGTAATTCACACGCTACTCACCTCTACGTTTGGATAAAAGTTTTGAAGTCTAGATCTTGATTTTAATCTTCAATAAAAATTCGATCCAACAATTAAACAAGACATATGTATGTATATTTTTGATCGGAATTACCAGCACTTCATAATCATCTAGTCAAGGGGGTTTGAGAAAAGTTCACAATTTCCTAAGCCTCGAAAGTGACATCAAAATGCCAACATTGACCTCACCAAACTCATTCGACTTCACTCTTTCAACTGAAATTCACAGACGACTGGCCAAAACAAATAACTTGACCCAGAGCCTGGCTTCGGGTCTAATAGCAGATCTATCCTAATATTTTATATTTCAGGCATCTCTTCAAAGTTCGAATTCATGAACAAGTCTTCCAAAAAGATCCATCGATCTGGCCTCATGGGTTTGCCAACAAGACCTCGCACTTCCTTCCATTTTCAAATTGCTATTTTCAAATTCTTTTCAATAATCTCCATTCCCAAACTTCAATAGAGAATTACACATTTTTTTTGGAGGATCTGGGGGATTTCACCACATCGTACAACCACCTCAAACCACAGAACAGAAGAAAACCCACAAAAGCAACAGCACCAAAAATGGCCACCCTCTGCAGCTCAGTAGGCACATTCAAAAAGTTATAGGGGTACTCAGCACCACTTTCAACATCAACCAAAACCTTGAGCCAAACATAGTATACTGCAGATAAGACAAGGCACGTGACTGCCGAAACAGCCGGCGAGATGCTCCACTGGGGCATAAAGAAAAAGAAGTCTATAAGTAAGACCATCACGGGGATGAAGTGAAGGCACAAATCCACAAACACCGGAATAAGTTTGCGTGTCGGGTCCTTGACGAGGATATGGAGGAACATTAACCGCAAAGGCCAATAAATCACCGTCACCACGGACTCCAACACCAAGGCTATTGGGTGCAAGTTATTTTTTGCGGCGAAAAGAGCAGGTGACTTTCTCACGTGAGCTGCAATGCCTAGGATATACACCAAAATAGATAATGCAAGCGAAAGGTTGGTAAGAAATTGCCATTGTCCGGCACCCGCCAAGTGTGGGGGAAGCGTAACCAGTGTGGAGAGATACGATAGGCCATACGAGCCAAGAGCAGCACCCACAAGATCCACAAAAATGATGCCCCGTTTTCCAAGATATTCCGACATAATGACCCGTTTTTTTTTTCCTTTTGAAGTGTGGAAATTGAAATCGGTATAGTGGTGGACTGAAAGGTGATTTTGAGATGTGAATAATTCGGGTTGCCGTGATTGCGGGATGCACGGGTGCGAGCCGGGTCAGTATTGATACTTTTATTAACGATGCAAACAAATAGTGTCCGGAAAATCAGTACCTCCGGGCAACAACTTTTTCCAGAACGAAATTAGAAACTTATTCTTGTTATGTAAGATTTTAGCTTCAAAGCTAAAAAGAATATTTACATGATTTGTAAAAAGTACTCTCAGTATGGTTATCTTGGTACTGCATGTACAAAGAACCGACCATATAATATATTGTTGAACTATAACCCCTTGGTTAGTTCATAAGATGGAAATATTACGAAATTGGTTTCTACCACTCTAGTCAGCGTGGAACTTCGTTGCCGCGTCAGTTATTTGTATTCTGGTCTGTCTGTGAAATGATACAAGGAAATCGTTATTTCCTCTCTTTAACTGAGATGATTTGTTGCCCGTAAAACCCTATGAGCGGGACCTCCACCTGGTGGCTCCCGATGGCACCTGCATGTAAAAAACCAAGACCTGTTTCATCTGGACAAACTTATATGCAGAGATGTACTGCATAGTCACGTTCAGCAATATATATACGTTGACCTGCCTAAGCATCTGAACTAACGAGCAAGAAAGAAATGCCAAAACCAAATATTTTTTTTTCCATCGTATTATAGAAGCCAGCTCTGTTTATAAAGTAAATATTACACAGTTCTTCATACATGACCTGCATATAACTACCAACTCCATCAACTCCATGACTACACGAGGTGAGTTTGAAAAGCTGTTGCTATATACTCAATTTGGGAGTAGTGACACTGAAATTAATTAGGTGATGATTTTTCAACACTGACACCCTCTCCAAAGCTTTTCAGAAATGACATTGCATACAGTACATCTGAGTGTCTATGATCACTACCAGATTTCCCAAGACAACTCAGGCCTACTTATAATTCCAGTTTTTTTTTTTTTTGTTTTATACCTAGCTATTTTAAAGGCAATATCCAAAAATGAATAGTAGTAGTGGTAGGTTCTAGGTTGTATATACGTAAGTATGAGATGCAGTGTACGGGTATAGTGTATTTTATAAAATGAATATTTAGAAATGGAGTATTTGTATATTCGGTCGAAGTGCACAATGGTAGAAATATTAATAGGTGTAAAGTATGTGTACTGTATGATATAGCTGAGTATAGATGACTACATAATGAGTAATAAGTATAATCTCTATCCAGAGACGATTTTGCTTGATTAGAAATTCTTCATAGTACCCGTCCTACATTGAGTAACTTTGTTAACTATTTAAGCCAGCCTTTATTGGACAATTATGTAACTTATAGAGTACCATTGTCCATATTGAGAAAATCTGATACCTAAAGAATACCATTACTTTATTTACTGCTGGCCTCTGCTCAAACTTATCTGCTTCTAAATTATGCCTGGTGTAGTACCAGCTCTGGTTTCAGCCTGCCTTACTACGCACTATATGTATACTGGCCCCACACCTCCAAGGTTCTTTGCAAGTACCCTCAGTTCAACTTTCTGTAAAGAGACAAGCACAACTCAAAGTTACGAGGCATAAAGATCTGCAGGAGCTAGATCTAGATCTGTTTTTCGTATGTCTCTTAAAGTAGCTATATACAGTCCGACAAACCGCAATCTAATACAGTAGGTTGTAATATAAACTAACACAAGGCTCATATCACGACGTCTAGCACGGGATATAGGCCGTAGATAAGTTCTAAAACATTCTACTCTAAATCAAAATCACTCATTAATCACTCAATGTCGATCAGACTAAAAACTGTCAATCTATTACACCGATTACAATCAGTCACAGAAATTTAATTCGTTGCACTCTATTTTAATTGATTTAAAATATTAGGAGACAATTACTCTAATTTCCGTTCACTTGTAGTAGTGGTAGTAGGGTATCAATATTATGATTGTACGGGTATGTAGCATACTATTATCAAACCACGTACCTCAGATTGGGGTATCAGATATGTTTCAGAAACTATCAAAGGTAACGCAGAGTCAAAAAGTAGTATGTCTTTCGGTATTTTATCGGTGCATTTGAATATATCATACTGGTTATGAACCCGCACCTTACTTTGGGTTTCCGCAGAAACAGCTAAACAAAGCCAAGTACCAAAACTTTTGTATCCAGAATATCATAATAGTTTCTAATACACACGATTTGTTTTTAACTGTGATAGTATTTTTCAAAGTCAGTTGGGGTGTTTTACGTTAGAATCAGGTGTCGGCCGGTGCGGTATGTGCAAGACGTGCAGTTGCTGCAACACCTCAAACAATGTAATTTGCACCAGTGTTTCAAGCTGTACCTGTCTACCAATCAGCATTTCCAGAAACCCCATTCTGGTCGCATGATCTCTCGATTACTTTCCTTCGACTATCCATTTACTTCGTAATCTCAATTAGTCGTGTATTCCTTAACTACAATAATATACAATGATGAAAGCTCATATTATTAGGGTATATTAGTACAGCACTATGCTGTAGTGTGTTTGGACTCCGCGGTTGACTAGAGCTGACTCATAAAAGGAAATGTTGCCCTTTTTGGAGCCACTAACTTACATTTTTCACTCCAGAACAGAGCCAATCTGAAACACTCTCTCAGCTCTAAGAAATACAAGTTCTCATATGAAACAGACACCAATCGGGAACACTCAGCAAAACCCTCCATATCCCAATGATACACTAAAATTTCAGAATGACATTTTCCAAAAAAAAAACCTTCGGGCCTGTCCTAGAGCGGAAGGACCCTGGAATGTGGCCGTTTGACTTTACGAGAGGTACGGGTGTCTGGGATGTGAATTTCCTGTAGCCACATGTTTGACATGCATACAGGTCTATTACCACCAAACAAAAATTTTTGGAAAAAACTTGCTATTTCTGAGCA
The DNA here is from genome assembly GCA_002374555.1 of Metschnikowia mauinuiana. Lineage (NCBI taxonomy): Eukaryota > Fungi > Ascomycota > Pichiomycetes > Serinales > Metschnikowiaceae > Metschnikowia > Metschnikowia mauinuiana. The sequence goes on along the minus strand of NKZY01000737.1, from coordinate 39,808 downwards.
AACCAAACACGGCTGAATGAATGTGGTCGGCGCTCAAACTCACACTCATGGCAACTTCTTTCGGCACCTCTCTCGTTGCTAGTTGCTCGTCTTTTAAAGCGCGGCGCGAAAGTACTTTCCATGTTTGTGTTTCACTATCCAAGCCACCTGCACTAACTTGACAATGGGCAGGAATAATACAAGGATACAAAGACGTATAGAATTTAGGATTTGACATATTTGGTTTAAGATACCAGTTTCAGGTTAAGACTTTAAAGATCTAGAACTTCGTTAAAATAAAAAAAAAAAATAAAAAAGTGAAGATTATCAGTTGAATTCATTCAATGAGAGATTATCTTTCGAGTCGTTAGAGAGATGAGGCTTGGGGCTGAGTGCGTTAGTCTGTTTCTGGCGCTGTTTTCAAATTCGTTCTGAAAGTTCACTTTTTAGAAGAATATCTCATGTCTGCAGGATATCTGCATGTATCAGGGGTAATATTCCAGATCATAAAACCCATTGTTTCCTAGACAATGCGAAATTGTAAAATTGCCTTAATAAACTGGATTTCGGCAAGCTTGGCCGTGCGGTAAAACAGGGCTCCTTCAGTTCATGCTTTGCTGAAACAAGTTGCCCTGCAAACCATCGAGGTATATAACAGGCTATGAGCTTCCCTCCTTGGGCTTGGAAAACCACCCTTAAAAGCAACAATGAGAGTTATTCACTTCTTAGGTGCTTCGCTTGTCGCTGCAACTTCTATGGCCGGAGCTATTGATTGGACCGCAGCCGACTTGCCTTTGGCTTTTTTCGCCAGAACCAACGTAAGCACGATTGCCCTCTATGGTCGAAAAAACAATAAACACCTGAATCTTGCTTATGGAGACCCTTCGATAGACCCTATGCAGTTTACTATTGAAGACACCTGCGCTTTGGCCAAAGACACCTCTACTCCGGGATACTTGGGTTTTTATCACGGTGAAGTTGCCTATGGTCCTGACATACCTAGGGCCTATCTTGCCTTAGATAGTGACCATCGGTTAGGGAGTCTTACTTTTTTCTCGTGCCGGATTCCCCACACCATGGAGCACGTGATTACTTACTCCGACAAAGATCAATACCACTGTTTTCGGGTGGAACTCTTACTTTTGCCATATGACCCTGAAACCAAATGGGTGAGAGAAACATTGAGTACCTCGACTATTATAGCCGATGAGTCTTCCTCACTCCCTTATACTACTATAACTGCAGAGAGGTCTCATTCAAATCCTCATACGACTACAACCACACATATGTCTTCACTTTCTTATAAGACTATAACTGCAGAAGGTTCTGTCCATTCTTCACTTCCTTATTCGACTATAACTGCAGAAAGGTCTCATTACCTTTCTAATGAGAATTTGGGCAGCAATTATGTTCCCGACCTTGTTGGTGTTGGCGGCACTCCTGAAGTCGGAGAAAAGGCCTCGAAAGGTGCACCTGAGCCTTTTGTCGGACCTTTCGTGTCCGGTGTGTTCGATTCTTCTGCTGCAAAAGTTGGTGTTTCCGGACCTAACTTAAAGCATAGTGGCAATTCTTCTGCTGCGAAAGTTGGGGTTGCCGGACCTGACCTTAAGCATGGCGGAAATTCTTCAGTGTCTGCCCTCGCCATTTCTGGAATCCCTGTTGGCTCTGACCTTTTGGCTGACGGCGCTATGAATAAGGTAGTCTCAAAAGATGTCTTGAAGGACGATTCGGGTAGAGGAAGTTCGGCCAACGGTTCTCTTACGACATTCACCGCCACTTCTACCAAGAAAGTGACATCAACTGTGACCTCATGCCCCGAACCCGAATGTGAGCCAATGACTCTCATTACCGAGTGGAAGACTCATACAGACTACACCACCTACTGTTCCGAGGCGAACACGTTGGCAATCACTGTGTGTGAAGTGTTGTGTGTACCTACTGCCGTGGTTGTTACTGCTGCCACCACTTTGACCATCCCTGGAATATGCATTATTCCTGAGACCATTACCGTGGGTCCAGTCCCTGCCACCATCCCAACCGGCAACCCAAACAGTGGAACACAAGACAATGGAAACAAAGAAAGTGGAGAGAAGGGTAAGGATGCTGGAAACAAAGACAAGGAAAGTGAAAGCAGAGAGACCAGTGCGCCAAAAAAGTCCCCGAAGAACATGCCTATTATCTTGGACCTGACAAGCACTCAAACTCTCACTGGCCTCAAACGTACTCCAAGAATTGCTTCTGCTGTTAATGGAGCCTCCAGGAATGGTTATGCCGGCATGATCGGACTTGCCGCTTTGTTGTTGTAGTGACAAGACTTTTTTCGACACCTTCTTTGGCTTCAACCCCCTGTGGCCCTTGTATTATCGAGCCCGCTTCGGTATGCTTAGATTCTTGATACCACCAATAAAAATCAAAAACAAAAACTAAAGAAATGTATCATCAGTCAATAGTCACTCAATTGCTGAGGTTAATCTATCAGAGCACATTTACTTTATACACACTGTAACTCCACCACACCATAGGCTACAGCTGTAAGACTTTAATGTATTACTTGTACAGGAATGGGTGCAAAACCACGGAATTGGGGCCGATGCGGCCTCGCACCCGTACACTCGGCTACCACTGCAGAAAAAGGACCAACGCAAAGTAACTGTTTCGGCAGAAATTTTGATCAAAACGGATTTTTGATGTGAGGTAATGCCGGAAATTACAATGAATAACTTTTGAGTAGACTCCTTTCGCTGTGTGTACTATTACAAGTCCTTAAGGGGAGAGACCCGGCCGTACCTCATTTCCGGGTCTCAATTCATAACTCCGAAACAATACGTGAGCTAGACTAACCACTGCATTATGCTATGAAATAGTATGTAGAAAGCTAGCAACTAGGCTTTGGCAAAAATAGCATTAATAAATTGCAAACAGATATTATCTAGTGCCCATCAAGTTTTTGGTTTCCTTAGGTTGTTATCTTCAACCAGAGTATCAAAAATGTGCATGAAAATAAAGCTCATAAAACAGAAAAGTCATTAGAAAAAAAATTATGCTACCGGGGCTGCTAAAAAAAAGAATAATTTCAATATTGAAAACCCTCTAAACGTAGATATGCTAGATATGGGAAATGTCATCTATTTTCACGAACGGTACAATCACTGGTCTGAACCGCGACTTTGACTTACCAAATGTGTTGAGCAATGATTTCCAAACTTGACGCATATCCACTTTTTTGAGCTCCACAAAGCTGTAGGCTAGGCAAAAGCAGAAAGAAGAAAATTCAATGGTCAAAAGATTGGAGATCAACGTTAATTTTGATCTGCGGCAGGGGCTTCTGCTACATTTTAGCAGCTTTAGACAATCCAACACATTATCCTGTTTTTAAGTAGAGTTTTTGCGTCCTTTGGAAGTTGTAATAACATTGCCAAGGTCACAACACGTTCATTTGTCTTTATTTTTTCAGTGACCTATGACGTTTTGACGTATACCTGTGAAATCCAAAGTTGATTCTAACGTAAGATGTCTTGTTAGCTGATCAGTATATCTTCCATAGCAATGATCATTGAGACGATTTCGGCTAGTTCAGATGTGATAAGTATGATATATAAGTAAATGAATGTCGCAGATATGGGTTAGTATATGTAGATTCAGTAGCTTAATAATGCCTTTGTTTTGGTACAGTTGAATTTGAATTATTTGCTTAAGTAAATCCTTTTTAACTGAACCCACGCTGATTTCAAACTCTATACTTCAGACTAGGGTAAATTTTATTACTACACTATAACAGTGTACCGATAATTTCCACCACTAGTATCTATCATTATCGGCTTACTGACTCATTAAGATATATTCTAGAAGTTATAGCTACAATTGATAATTGAATTGCTTAACATTTTTTCAAGTGCTGATCTAGCGAGCACAGTTTTCCCACATCATCCATAGCCTACACTAACAACAGCTACAGCCAGTTAATTTGCGCTCACTGAAAGATTTGGACCTTAGAAGTAGATGAAATCTTCCTGTCCCTGTTGAGGTTGCTCTTGAAAATCTTGGCCTTGGAATTGTTGATCTTGGCCTTGGAATTGCTGATCTTGGCCTTGTTGACCTTGTTGACCTTGTTGACCTTGTTGACCTTGTTGACCTTGTTGACCTTGTTGACCTTGTTGACCTTGTTGACCTTGTTGACCTTGTTG
>NKZY01000737.1:0-35622 GCA_002374555.1 Metschnikowia mauinuiana | reverse complement strand
TTGACCTTGTTGACCTTGTTGACCTTGTTGACCTTGTTGACCTTGTTGACCTTGTTGACCTTGTTGACCTTGTTGACCTTGTTGCTGATCACCAGAGCCTCCTCCAATGCTGGAGGAAGATGCGTTTGGAGCTTTCACAGCCTTAGGCACGGAGCTGGTGATGACTTCCACATCCTCTTCATCGGTGTAACTTGCTTGAGCCATGGAGATCTCCATCGATTCCAAATCATACACCACGTATGCGCTACGAAGGAAGTTATTACCCAAAAGAGCGTTTGGTACACGGTTGCTCTGGTCTTTATAGACCTGAGCACCCAAGTAACACTGTCCGCCATTTTCAATCAACAAACTACCCACTGGAACCTTGATCTTGATTCCCGAGAAGTCGTAGATCATGTTACCAGAGTTTGTCTTGTGAGAACAGTCAACTTGATAAAAATCTCCTGAAAGCATTCCCTGCATCATCCGAGCCAAAGAACTCAACACGTTTTCAGGTAAGAACTGTAAAGTAGTACCCGAGTCCACAATGGCAGCGAGTGGCTGGTCTAAGACTTTGCTGTTTTGCTCGTCGTTCTCCAAGTAGATTTGGTCAAGCTTAACGGCAAGACTGTCAAGTCTGTCCATATTTTGGTACAAACTGATGACTGGAACCGTTTGCAATTGACCAGAGTACTTCTTGTGGTCAACAGCACCGAAAAGAAGCGAGCCCTTTTTAGAGTCTTCATCGTTCAAGTACAAAGAGTAGGCCACCTTATCGATGACACCGGAATTCTTCAATTGGGTTGGGAAGTTGACGTAGGGAATGTCGTCAACTGACTTGAGGTGCAGCTCTCCAAGCATGGGACCAAGACCCAAAATTCCCATTTTGATCAGTGTCTCACTCACCACACCAAAACTTAAGTCCATGCTGGCATCCGAGAATCCAACGGTATCCATACCCCAAATTCCCCGGGCGTAGGACTGGTCCACATAAGAGATGGAGAATTCTCCAGCAGTTTCGTTTTTTTTGAACGAAGAGGAGTCTGCCATGTTGAAAGATCCGAGGGCAGTACATGCATTTGCATCCCCACCTCCATTGCCATCTTGAGAAGGTGTTTCAAATCCTCCATCTTGAGAAGGTGTTCCAAATCCTCCATCTTGATAAGGTGTTTCAAACGCTCCGGTATCTTCGCTGCTAATTGGCTCTCCAAACTCAAGAATTTCAGCCTTCTTTTGGAAGTTGTTCTGAGCTCTGCAAGTCGCGTCGCTTGCCATGATCCACAAGTCAGACGAGCCCGTGTCTACCACAACCTGAGACTTGGCCTTATTGGATCCAATGTAAAGCGTAGCCAGGTAAAAAGTATCCATGCGGTCCATCTCGATCAAAGCAGAGCCATCAGCCCGCTTGATAATTCCGCTTCTCTTCCGGGATGCAGACCTCTTGGAGTCTCCTTGGACGACATCAAAGTCCAATTTCACACCTTTCTGGTGAATCTTTCTCTGAGCCTTCTGAAGTTCAGGAATGGATGGCGTGGCGGCTGCTGAAGCCATGGCCACTGCTAAAGCTAAGACACAGGATTTTAACAACATCGCAAAAACAGGACTGGGGTAGTGTGGGGTAGTAAGGAGTGTAAGGGGTTTAAAGAGTGAAAGAGTGAAAGATAATGAATACAATCAGAAGCAAGAGGGGAGAGTTTCCCATCTTTATCCTTCCATTTCTACTTGTGGTCCATACTGGATTATTTAATCGGCATTCCATCCTCTCACCATGATACAATGTACCTGGCTGAGTCCTGATTTGGCTCGCGTGCGGTGTGTGCAGAAAAAATGTACCTTAAACGTCGAGTGGAGCCAAATCCTAGGCCGGCCCAGCTTGTCGCGCTCATTGACGCGTCACAGTGACGAGCCCAATGCCTGAACCCGCCTGAACCCTGAAACAAGCCCATTATCGCAACTAAGCCCCAGGAAAAGAAACTTGGCAATTCAAGGAAATAAGGGGTGCTTCTTTGTTTCCAAATTTTTCTTTTGGCCGATAAAAGTGCAACTGGCGGTTGGTATCCCTGGTTTGATTCGAGAGTCTTTAAGTACTTACTCGAACACCCTTTGACATGAGCGCCAAGCGCAGCCACCTGCATCGTGTATTTTCAGTGCATGGAATCTTATACACGCGACCTCAGAAATGTAGGCAAGCAAGTAGAAACCTATTTCAAAAATTCGGCCCGAGAATAATTCGAGGAGCCTCCGAGAAAGATGCGAGACTCAAAAAGTTTAGACGTTTCTTATTGTTTAGTTAGAGTGACCTCGGAGCTCCTGGTTGAATACCCCTCAAACAAGGCGCAGTGTAATTCCTAGACACGCGAGGCTTTTACTGGGATGTAACCACCTTCGCCATACGCACTCGTTTCCATTTCCATAGAATATCGGTCAAAGACCAAGATACTGTAAATACGTGATCACGCAAAGAAAGTCTACCGAACATAACTATCATAGATATATATTCCATGCATACTTCTACTAAACTTAAAGCTAAATAAACTACATCAACTACACCTGAATCTACCATACATCAGACAGACTAAACTCTAATGGACCGAACATAGCCAAAACGCCAATCACGTCATAAGCTTGCTTGTATAGCCATTCCATAAACAAACGTTTCAGACCCCATTACGTCATAAGCCCCATTGTAAATCCATTCCATACATGAACGTTTCAAAACGACATTACATTGTTAGCTGCATCTCCAAACCTTATTTATGCCATCATTGAGAAGTAATACACAGTATATACACTTCCGCGCTCCAAGAAAATACCAAGACCTATCTAGACCAAACTCACTCAAAGTGAGTTCCAAGTCGTTAGTCAACGCCTTGAATTTTTACCCATTGTCTTTAGCTCCAGACGGGCTGTATTTTCTTGAATGGTCTTGTCTTTTGCTGGAAAAGTTTTGTTGGTTTTTGCTCATGGCCTAGACCACCGTTAATAACAGTTTTTGCACCCTCATAACCGTCAGTATTGTCAATTCCAAGTATCGAGAATTTGAGGCGTCATGAAGTCCAAATTTTGGGGTATTCCAACCAAGGTGTGGTAATGGCAGAAATTTATCTTTTTATAGCCCATTTTGATCGACTCAATTCGACTTAATAGAGTACACAGGATGAAGAGTATGGTTACTTGGACTATTACCTTAAACCTCACTGGCACTAATGGAGCTTACAGTCCCGAGAGGTCTTCTTTCGAGTCTTCGTTGAATTTTGGTCTGGAGTCTTCAAGTTTAGACCTTTTGAGTTGCTGAATTGCGCGACTCAGTCTAAAAATTAAGCTACATAACTAGTGACCTTTGACTTCAATTCTTCTAAGCAGTTTTAACACACAAATGCTTCAAACAAACTTATAGAAGGTTTATGTGTCGATATGAAGTCAAGGTATTTGAATGCGAGGTGCCTGGGACTCATGCGCGTTGATGCATCTCAGATACTTAAGCCGTTGCGAGATCCTAATTGGGAACTCAAAAGGCCTATTTTGGACACGCGAGTGTGACATCTCCAGAGGAAAGCAGTTTCGAGAATTTCATGAAATTCTCCTGGTGATTTTTAAGACCAAGCAGGGTGTCAAATATTTCTCAAGGATTATTACCAAATTTGCGTAGCGATTCTAATAATACCAAGCACCATTACCATACACTATAACGACCTTCACTTTAAATTGTAATCATGGTATTGAGCTAAGAGCAACGACACTACTAACATACATTGCGTCTATTATATCTCACTATCTCCATATGGAAGCAATATAGAAGTGGAAAAAAAGTTGAAAAAAGTTGAAAAAAAGTAGAAGTAGAAGTAAAATAGAAGATGTGGAGTACATAGTAATGACCCGTCAAGTATTAATTACTTGAAGTGATATTCAACGATCAAATCGTGGATTAATCAAGAAGAAATCACACTGAAAGCTGATACTTAATGCTGAAACTCAATAATGAAACTTAGCACTGATAATTATTACTACTCAAGCTCGCTTCCCTTAGAGCTCCACTCTTACAGGCCACGAATTTTCGTTTCGATAAGAAAACGGTTTTCATGGCCTTGACATTATATCTCTATTCAAAATAGCTAGTGATTTCAGTGTTTCTCTAAAAATTGAAAGTCTTCTAATGATCTCACGTATATCGCTCTCAAGCTCTTGTGTTTGATTTGTTCAAAGGTAAGGAATCACCAGCACTGATTAGTCAGTGCTTAAAAAAATTTAATAACCAGTTAATTTTAAGTGCGCAGTTTGTCGCATAGTAGAAATTTGATTAGTAGTATCACTACAATCCATCAGGAGAATTCATTTAATCAAAGAGTTATACAGTGTCGATTAATTCAGAGGCACGCGGAATGTACTGACCAAGGAAACCCACAGCTTTTTCACCAAGAAATTAAAATTCGACTTTCTCCTGTTCGACTAAACTGGAAAATGAGTTATAAATTTAGACTAGTACTAGGATGTGGAAAATAAAAGATTGCAGCACCATAATTTCACACATGGTCTCCCACTGTATTACTCACTGTGGCCTGGCTTGACTAACATTGATCGGACGGGAAACAGTATTTTCCACTTGGTATGGCCGCAACCGGAAGTAAAAAAGCCTTGGTTTGACCAGTGGTATTGATACTACTTTTATTCAAGATAATAGGTAATGATAGTACATAAATATAGTACATAGATTGTAATCGTGCAACATAAGAATAAGAAAGATAAAGCTTGACAATTTGTAGGCTTTCAAAATAAATTGATATCATAAAGAGTTTAAAACACTAGAATACCTTCGAGGTGTATTATATCCTGATTATTGTTTTTTCATGCATACAGTCATTTCCTCACCGATGTGTACTGTTAAAATACGAATTCTTTGACCATGCTGGAATAGTCTAGTGTCCGTTAAAAACTTATGAAGATTATACTTGTCTGTAATATAAAAAAGCATTGATATGCTATGTTGTTGTTTTTTTGAACATGTACATGATGGTAATAGATTTTGTCACTCGGACTTTGAGGGCGCGGTCGGAATTGGCCAGCATCAGCGCCTCTAGAAGTACACTGACCTTTTTTCACTGAAAACAATTTTACTATGACTGCCGGAAATTAAGGAATTCTTATCACCCTGTTTTCATGAACTCATAAAAAAATGGTGCTTTGCGTTGGGCTTTTTTTTCTGAGGTGGTCTGGTGCACGGTGTTTATGTCACAACCAGTTCCAATTCCGAGGCTTGCAACCAATCCACCAAAAACATCGGATAATAATTTGATAATTTTAGTATATAAATGTTAAACCTTTATGATAGAGCATAAAACTTAGTAGAGAATGGAGAGAATTTTTTTGCTCGCGATTTTTTTTTAATATTTTTTCGATTAGTATACAATGTAGAGAAAATACATGAACCAAAGAATTGTGGTCACGCGACACTCGACATATCCCCAACAGGAAAAGAGCGAGTCTTAAATATACAGCAGGTATTTACTAATTGAGTAACAATATTCGTCAGATGTGTGAATCAAAAGTATAATTTTGCATATAGTATACATAAAACAAAAGATAGAAGACAGCTAGGGTAGCAAGAAATAAAGAATCATTTGATCAATGGGAATGTAATGACCAAAACCAAATAATGTGCTATAAAATCAATGTGGTTACAAGACTGAAGATTACCATACACTAAATCTTTTGTCTTTCCTGTTGTATTTGCAAGGTTGTCAGAAAAGCATTTCGCTCTCAGAATTATGGAAAAGCCTCCCTCATCTTTCTATTTACCATCCTTCTTTAATCGTCATTGGGCATGAGACGAACGCTGATACTTAAAGTCCACGGAACAAGTAGAAAAACCAGTTTTCACCTCGCACCATAACATCCGCATTTCCCTTAAGATTGTATTTGCTCACCAATCACCAAGTCTTTCACATCTGCCAGTCTGTTCTTGAAAATTAATTCAGCCCATTATGGTAGAATGATACACATGATACCCAACAGGCTATACAAACCCCTTTTTGAACCACTTGGCTACTAGATCACTCGGCCATTTGGCAATAAACCAAATTTTCGGATTCAATATTTATCCAGGTCATTCAGATGAACATATTAATGAAATGGTACCTGAGAAATGTCACATTTTTCAAAATCTTTTTTTCGTCATCTCATTTCTCAACTCAATTTTTGAGTTTATATGTCTCATTTTCCTTTGAAGTTTCGGGCTTTTTCTTAATTGCTAAAAATCCGGGATAAACGGCTTCGGGAACGGCTTCGGGCCCGTTCGTCTTCGTGCGATAAGTCCCTGTCAATACGTGACAATGAACGGTTCTGGTCTCGGAAAGCCGTCCTGCCCTCGGTTCGAGCCGTCCGCGACTGCAGGCGAGACGCGGACGAGTCTCTGCTGCTCATGGTGAAGAGGTCCGAACGCCCACGTGATTGGGCCTCCAAGTCCACGAGCGAAGTGTGAGACGAGTTGCGGGAGCCCGAAGGACTTCGCATGGCCAAGAACTTCTTCTTCTTTTCGTAGGTATGGGAAACGTCAATTCCCGCGAGCCAGTGCAGGAAGTAGTCCTCACCATCAATAGGTCTTTCGAGCAGCTCGTGGATCTCGTAGAACGGTTTGACCATAATCACCGGCACCAAGGCAAACTGAAGGAAGTACTTGGAGATCGACACTTTGGAGAAAAACGGCATGTGCAACCGAGACGACTGCAGATGGAGGTTGGTACTGCTGTTACCGAGGGAAGATGGTGCCAGAGTCTGACCATAATGAGATGTGCCCACAATCATCATGGCCGGTTTATACTCTGCTATAGCTTGTTTCAAGAGCTTTTGTGGTTGACCAATCACACTTTCAAACACAATGGAGATCTTGCGACGGTGAGTGTTGAGGCTCTTGATCTTCTCGAAAGTGGCATCGGCCGTGGCCCGGTCAAGACCCTTGTGGGTCTTGCTGTCGAGCACGTGGAGCACAATAATAGTATCTCCATGCACCACCATCTCCAAAAACGCCCATTCCACTGCCTTGAACGACTCGGAGTCGTCGTTGAACCCAATTAGAAAACACTTATTGTTGCGTCGAAACTTGAATTCGGGGTGTTTGGCTTTGAGCGTGATGGCTTGGTGGTGGAAGTCACTTAAGGTATCAAATGACACCTGCAGCGCAAACAGGGGACGAACTGGTTTTTCTGCCAGTGTGGTAGGAATACTTTGAGTATCGTCACCAACTTCAAACATGGCCGAGCTGGATTTGGAGCCCGGAGCTGGTCCCAACACGGAACTGGCTTCCGAAACGTCTGATTTAGAGCCTGATATCGAACCTTCTAGCTTATGGGCTATTCCTGATTTGGAAAATCCCAATTTGGAAGGTGTTCCCGGCCGAGCAGGTGAAAGATGCAGTATTGATGTAAAAGATTCCACCGCCATACGGTTGGAGGAATCATAATCGTCATAATAAAGGCGCCCCAAGAGATCTGACTGCGTGTTTTCCGACTTGTAACGGTCAATTGAATCATCCGAAGTATGATAGAGGAGGGCGTTGAGCTTTGTGTTGATATAGGTTTCAGTCTCGGCCTCGGAAGCTCCCAATTGAATCTCGAAACCATCATTTATGGGTGCTTTCTCCTTAGTGTAAACTTTTTTTTGTTCATCTTCTTCAAGAGACTCTTCATTTTCTTTTTCCTTGTCATTTTCGGGTTCTTGGTCCTTGCCGTTTTTGGTATCTTGGTCTTTGTTAAGGTCTTTGGATTGTTCATTCTTTTTGATTTCTTGGTCCTTGTTATGATCCGTTTCGGAAGAGTTTTGTGTGGCTGCAGAAGTTGCAGCCAGTTTCATGTCTTTTCGACTGCTTTCTTTGGCAGTACTGGACTTTTGCAGCCCCGTCTCGTGCGGCTCCTTGTGCTTGGAGAATAAACCCATGTAATGTGTGACTCTTAACGCGGGCACTAGATATATTGATGTACAGACCATATGCAGGTACAGCCAGTCCTTTAACTTTCACTCATTCCCATGAACACACAAATCTATTTTTTTTCTATACTGTCTATCGAAATTCTTCTGATCAATCTCGTCTGGACTTTTACGTGGTTTTTGTTTTTCCACTTAAACGTGTTACTGTCTGTCTTGACGAATAGTGTACTGTCTATCACTCTACCGTATTAGAAAATAGTCTATTACTGCATATGCTTTGATTAAATAATTTTTCCCACTCAACCTAAAACTCCTGATACTCTCGGAAAAGTTTGGTTACTGTCAAAACTATTGAACACTGTTCAAACAGCTCATACATTTACTTCGCTACTTCTATTCTTGCCCCTTTTTTGAGCTCCTGCATATACGCCGGAATACTTCGCTGCTACAGGCTATTAAGGTACTGCATTGTATTACTCAAAGATTAATTTAGTAGTACTACTACATGAGAATACTGCATAATATACTAATCAGATTCTCTACTACAGAATCTCATGTAATATTCTATGGTCATACCACCACAATAGGATTTGACTACCAATACTTACCTTATGATTATTCCACTTCTTCATCAACGCTTGTAAAATTTCACCGCGAGTCTAAATTGTACTTTTATTGGTGTTGTCACGGTCATGCCTGAGTTCAACTAGTTCCAATTTTTTATACACACCTGATGATTCCATGGCCCGAGCCTGCGAACCACATAGCAACCACGATACCCTGCATATATCCGGTAAAGAACGGTCGGTTTCAGGCTTCAAGAAAGACCAAAAGTCTATCTAGCTTGACTGCAGAAGTGCTTTTTGGTGAAACAAATTAGCCCACCAAATATACATCAACGCTGACAACCAAACTCACTGAAAGTCCTAAAATCACTTTACTACAAACTAACTAAAAAGAATAGACAATTATCAACGACCCCCACAGACAGCTACTGTATTGTGTATTTTTTTTCTTTCCTGAATGGTACCATCTGTCACTGTCTATTCTTGAAGTCGTCCAGCACAGCCTAAAGCTTCTATGTTGTGTCTACTTTTGTTTGTACTACTAAATATGTTATCAAATGACTCTGTGAATTTTTTGCGTTTATAAGAGTAGCGCCCATCTATGTGTATTTGGCTTTATTATGCATGTAATATAATATGTTTAATAAACTTCTTCTACCTCTTTCTACCTGAAAATATTTATATTTCGCACATATTGTAGTCTCTTACTTATTAAACCTTCTAGTACTATCCCTTCAAATTCCGATATCGTAATATTTATTTTCAACTAACACTCTGGTGTTTAATTACTGTTACTCTTCAATTTATCTATTTCTATCACCGTTTCTATATATACATTTGGTGCAGTCACTTGTCCTCCATGTACCGGCCGTTGTTAACGCCCGAATTATGCTCGACAATCCCCCACAACCGGTCCATCTTCATGCCACCCACTCCGTCGGTGATATAAAAGTACCGGTCTTTTCCATCCTCGGTTTGCTGCCACGTCCTGTACGGTAAAGTGAGCGACTCCTCTGAAAGCTTCAAAGTGCTATTTCCCAGCACTGTCATGAGCGTGTTGTAGGTTTTTCCACCAGTGGCATTGAGCTTCTCCAAAACAAGCTTTTCGTCGGACACCAAATTTTCTAGTGTATGGGGCTTGTCCTTGTTGTAAAGCCGAAATATACGCGTGACATAGTCTTTGGTTTTGAATTGCACCGCGAGTGCAGGAGTCCAGGCTCCAAATACTAAGGCCATGGCATAAATATCGTCAAAGTGCGGCAGTTCATAGAGTAATTTCAGCCCGTACACACCCAAAACGGCAAACGAAAGCGTGAGCCGCTTTAACATGGCCACGTATTTAGAGCCCGGCGCTTCGTAAAGCGGCTCGTACGATAACCGGAAATTCGAGGGGAGCGCCACATTCCGGAGCCCTTTACGGATGTAGACTTTGTCTGCGTATAATGTGGGCGACCAGGGGTTGTTGTCGGAGATAATCTCGTCGGTCTCTACCGTAGTGTCCCCGGACTTGTATGTTCCCTTGTGCCGGAATAGAAGGCGTGATGCCGTCGATAAGTTCCTGACCCGAAGCATGGTTAGTATGGAGAGTCGGTGTTGGATTTGGAGATGCGAGCGATGTATGGGTGTATTGTATGCAGGTGTAGAGTGAGCACCACTCAGGTGTTGCATCTACTTCCAACAGAATTCCACGGAAACAGAAAACGGTAAAGTAAATGTGAATCGATATGTATTTTTTTCTCAATTAATTGTACCCGGAGCTTGGGTTTCTGGTGAATAGGTGTTTGGTGTGTGGGACTCTTTAAAGTACGGGTGTTTTTACTCGTATTTATCGATAAAACTTTAAACGATGATTTCAAATACGGTAAAACAATTAAGCAAGGTAAAAAACGGTCAATTGCAGCAAATATGAGCGTTGGAATCTTCAAAAAAGTAAGTTCTGGAGTCGACATTTATATAATCCAAACAACCTTAATAGATATGGTATTGGGGCCCCCGAAATTGGCGCAGCGGCCGGAATTCCTCGGTTACAGGACCTTTGAAAGTGCACCAAGTTATATTCTTCATTACAAAAAGGTTCATTGTGATGTCCGAAAATTCAAAGATTCTAGACTATTCTTTTTTATGAACTTCTGGCCAAACACAGTGCTTTGCGTTGGGTCTGTTTTTAGATGAGGTAGCCAGGTGCACGGGTGTTGCTGTTGCAGCCAACCTCAATTCTGGCCCAGTTCGGAGGGTTCATCAAATCACCCAATAAAGAGTTTGAATTTACACTTGATAGTTCCCCTGGCTGTTGTAATTTATTTGCTGGCTGTGAAGTATCCAAAAGACCAAATATTTGAGTTTCACTTTTGATATCGAGTGCTCAAGAGGCACTTACAGAAAAAACTGGTGCTGTTTAAAAGATTTCTGTCCTTTCGCAACAAATTAATACACTGATTTACTAGTTTTCTCTACCAGTGAGTAACCTAATATTTATTTGACTATCCCTAATTATAGTAGCTAGTACTTGTTAGAACCACCATCACTACCATTTGAGGTATTATTGAGCCTACAAAGTCTGATCCTATAATGGCCATTAAAAGACAGCGGCGTCTTAAGGAGTCAATATTATCAACAAATAAACACAACTTTCTGAGTATTAGGCGTGACAACCAGATGATTTAATAACTAGTGCCATTATTTCACTTAGATCTACTAAAGTCTCATTGAACTTGGACTACAACTAATCTGAAATGTGACTCAAGCTAAATTCTAGTAACTACCACATGAACTAAATTTACAGAACTGAAAGTATGAGCTGTGACTGCGCTAATAAGAAGTAGCTCATTCCATAGCTAGTACAATCACCAACATCAATACGGTATCTAGTATCTGATAATGTAATACTCTAGTTAGAACAAGAAGTAATAGCTCATTGTACCAATGAAATGTATACTTGTTAGATTTTAAATGTAGTCTAGACATCTTCGCAGCTAGCATGTCTAAGTATGGAGCGGCGCTCATGAATAAATGGTCGCTACAGAGCATCATGGTCGCTAGATAACAAATGTCACGTGCACTACAGATATCATAGCGTAGACTTCAATAGTTACATATTCGAGCACTCAAATCTAAATTTCCACGTGTTCGAATACTGAAGCTAAAAGTCATGTTTAAAAAGACGAGTTTATTTATAATATATGCTTTGGACATAATAAGCCGAGGCGTCCTATTGTTAAATCCAGGATACCAGGTGCGGTGTACAGGTGTGCAGATTGGTTGCGCGTTGTATATGTGTGGTGCACGGATGTCTTTGCGAAAACTTCCCAATCCCTACCGCCAACACATCGGACCTACATCAACCATGGAAGATTCCAGCAACAAGTTCATCCCCGAGTACCGGCGCACCAATTTCAAAAACAAGGGCCGGTTCCAGAGCGACGAGTTGAGACGCCGCAGAGAAACCCACCAGGTGGACTTACGTAAGCAAAAGAGAGACGAGGTTCTTGCCAAGCGCAGAAACTTCACTGAAGGTAGCGCCGCCAATGAGTCTGAAGACGATGATGACCTTGATGACTATGGCATTTCTGCTGCCTCCGAGGAGTCTCTGTTCTACGGTAAATTGCTGCAGGAGTTGCCCAAAATGATGGAGATGATCCAGTCTCCTGATTTCGAGAGCAAACTAGGCGCCACGGTCAAATTCCGCCAGGTTTTGAGTCGGGAGCACAACCCTCCAATTGACTTTGTGATTCAAAGTGGTGTGATTCCAACTTTAGTGGAGTTCATGAAGGATGGCCATCACGATATGTTGCAGCTTGAAGCCGCCTGGGCCCTCACCAACATCGCCTCCGGCACCCTGGACCAGACACGTGTGGTGGTGGAGAGCGGCGCCGTGCCCCACTTTGTTCAATTGCTCTACTCGCAGTCGTTGGAGGTCAAGGAGCAGGCTATTTGGGCTTTGGGTAACGTGGCCGGAGATTCAACTGACTACCGTGACTTTGTGCTTGACCTGGGCGCCATGGAGCCCGTGTTGTCGTTGTTCAACACAACCAAGATCTCTTTGATCCGTACTGCCACCTGGACCTTGTCCAACTTATGTCGGGGTAAGAACCCTCAGCCCAATTGGAATGTGGTGCAACAAGCCATTCCAACGTTAGCCAAGCTCATCTACTCGGTCGACTCTGAAACTTTGGTCGATGCTTCTTGGGCAGTTTCTTACTTGCTGGACGGGCCAACGGAAGCCATCCAGGCGGTGATTGATGCACGTATTCCACACCGTTTGGTGGAGTTGTTGAACCACGAATCTACGCTTGTGCAGACTCCAGCTTTGAGAGCCATCGGAAACATTGTAACTGGAACAGACCTGCAAACCCAGGTCATGATCAATGCCGGTGTGTTGCACCACTTGGCTCCATTGCTTGTGTCTCAAAAAGAGACCTTGAGAAAGGAAGCGTGCTGGACCATTTCCAACATCACCGCAGGAAACACCGACCAAATTCAGGCTGTAATTGACGCCAACTTGATTCCACCTATTATCCGCTTGCTTGGACTGGGCGAGTATAAGACCAAGAAGGAAGCGTGCTGGGCCATCTCCAACGCCACTTCTGGTGGTTTGCAAAACCCCGAACAAATTCGTTACATTGTCAGTCAAGGCTGTATTAAGCCATTGTGTGACTTGTTGGGTCCTGCAGATGCCAAGATCATTGAAGTCACCTTGGACTCATTATTGAACATCTTGAAGATTGGAGAGTTGGACAAGGACCAGAGAAATGCAGCCACAAACGAATATGCGGTATACATCGAGGAGGCCGGCGGAATGGAGAAAATTTTCCAGTGCCAGTCGAATGCAAACGAGAACATATACAACAAGGCCTTCACCATCATCGAGAAGTACTTTGGTGCAGAGGACGATGAGGGTTTCAATGAGGACGATTTGCAGCCGGAAGCATATGGAGACTCCTTTGGCTTTGGCGTCCAGCAGAATCAGAACTTCCAGTTCTAAACTTGCTTCCATCACCAATACCTGTTCCATCATCCAATGCATCTAAGCACTTGTTCCAAGGTCCAATGCATCGATGCAACTTGTGCAATTTTCTCAACTTCTGCAATCTTGCTTTTCTGCAACCTCTGCACCTTCTGCCTTTCTGCAATTCTGCAATTTCTCTGATCAATTGCTCATCAAATCCATGCCTGATGCAATTATACAGCTGATATGGGGTTGATGACTGCTCATCTTTGCTGATTCTCATCTCTTGGCTATATATAGCTCATCTTAGTAATTAACGTACATCCTCTGAACACGAAAATCATGGACCAATTATTACATCATGCTCAATATGACTGCCTCAGCCTGAGATTCTACACCATCATGAAATTATTTTACCTCATACTCGTTGTTCCTTATGTCTATTTGTTAATCTTTAATTTCAATTTCTTAATCTAATAAAGAATTTATCAGTCCCGTGATAAGTCATTATTTCAATGACTATGAAAAATTTAGTCGGCTTGTTTCGCTTTGTTAAGCTCAGGTCTGTAATAAAGCTCAAGATTCTTTCGAGATCAAACTTGAAGCTTGACCAATACTTGGTGAGGAACTCGTCTATAGGGCTCATAACCTCTAAATAAGGCTCATAACCTGTTAACCAGCACATTAAGTTTCAGGTCACAATTCAGCGTATCTTCCAGGGCTCTTAACAAGATATTTCCATAGGTCTTTTTGAAATACTAAATACTTTTGCAGTATAAGGATGGTTCTACAATTCAAGTCAGTATACTAGGCTTTCCTCCTGGTACTGCATACTAAGTCTGCGATGATCAAAATGGGAAATTCCGTTATCGCAATCTCAAGTAAACAATTTTATCCGAGTATAATATCAAGCTGCTACTTTTGGTACTAAAATTACTACTTGGATATGAGAGTTTCCTCTAAATATTGATTACTCGGAGACATGCTATTGGCACTAAATTTGATTCCTATATGCTTATTTATCAGGAGTTTCATAAGGCTAACCAATAGTATCTTTCCATAGTAACTCCATAGTGAACACAATATCTTTGGATGATATCTTCAGAAAAGTATGTGTTTATTTGTGTCTCGGATGTCTGTCTCGGGTATCGATGTAAATCCGGGCTTAATAAAAGGAAGGGTTTCATGTTTGTCTGATTAAGGCCCACGTGACCGCTATCTTCCGTGGCAGAATGCGCTATTTCCGGCCAAGATCGGCTCAAAAGACAATAATGCTGCGGTGTCGCAGCTTCGGGTTTCGGGCCCAAACAGGCAATCGTTCAGCCCACGGCCTCTGTTTTCCTCCGGATCAACCCAATTTTATTCCAAGCATCTCGTGATTCCTCCATTAAAATTTTTAGTTTGCTACGACTCCACTTCGACTCAGGTTGGTGCGTCTCTTTTCTTGCCGAAGTGCAGGTCTATTTTAACGCAATCGGCAAGTTCGGCATGGTTTACGCCCAATTAGGAAGCTTCGCACTCCACCTGAAAACATAGGCCAGTTAAAAAAGCTTTTTCTCCACTTCATCTTCCCAGTCAATAAACAATGAAGCTCTCCACTGTTTTAACCATCGGTGCTCTTGCTACCGGAATTGCTGCTGCTGACGAGACAAGAGAGGTTGTTACGGTCACCGTCACGGGCTCCACCAATACCCACAGATACGGAAGATTCGACAAGACCAAGAAATCTGAAGCCTCCACTTCTTCTGGTACTCACAAGTACGGCAGATTTGACAAGACCAAGAAGTCCGAAGCCTCGACTTCTTCCGGCACTCACAAGTATGGCAGATTTGACAAGACCAAGAAGTCCGAAGCCTCCACTTCTTCTGGAACCCACAAGTACGGAAGATTTGACAAGACCAAGGACTCTGTAACTTCCACTTCTTCTGGAACTCACAAGTATGGTAGATTTGACAAGACCAAGAAGTCTGAGGCCACTACCACTTCTGGTACCCACAGGTACGGCAGATTCGACAAGACCAAGGAACCTTTGACCACAACTGTTTATGTTCAACCAAACGACCAGAGAGCTGTGTTCGTCGGCAATGCTTCTGGAAACGCCACCAGAAACTCCTCGAGCAATAGCTCGGACTCTAATGCCTCTGCCAATGCTGCTGCTGGCATGGGCTCTGGCTTCACTCTTGGCTTGGCGGGTGCTATTGGTGCAGGACTTCTCTTAATTTAAGTATCTCAAGCCGCTTCTTCACGGGTAGCATTTTAGGGATGCCGAACGATGTGTTCCGTGGCTATGATATCCCTTGTCACTCACTCTTCAGTATGAGTCTATCTTTGCCTTCATATTCTAATAGATCTTTGTTGATTCAAGTGTAGCGTTTGATAATATCAAGCAGCATTTAACAATGCCAATGAGATTCTCAACCGTTTGAAAGATGATGGTAAATTAGAATCAGAGAAGCAGATAATGTGGAAAAGATTGTATTCGGTAAACCTCAGCTTACATCGAAGTGTTGAATGTATCAGCGGATGCAACGATAAAGAGCAGCTATATGTTGAGATTCGCTATCGGTAAGCCCGCTTTAGGTGATGCCCCATCAGAGGGAAGTTCCCATAACGGTCAATAGCGCTTCGAGTTATTCCCATTATCAAACCATTAGAAATCATTCTTGTAGCTCTATTGATGCTGGCATCACGTATTCATGTCTAAAAGTCAACACTTCCGCACCGCCAGTCGACCGTTTAAAGCCCTTTTCAAGCCGGAATTCATTTAATTCCATATGCAATTCAGAAACAGATGAATGGAATTGCATATGTAAAGCCCTGTTAAAAGTCTTATTGGCAGTTTAAATACTTAGTAGGGACTAGCTAACTCAACGCATTCGTAAGCATAACGCTAACTTCATGATTTTTAAGGATTGACTAGAACATACCTCCCTTTGAAAGCTAAGCTGATTCGTAAAGCGGGAAGCTCAAATTGGAGGAATTAACTTGAACCCAAACTAGTCTTGCTGTAGCCAAAAAAAAAAAGTGCTGTTCAAAGAAAAAACTGCTGTTCAAAAAATGAACTGTTGTTCAAAGAAAAAACGACTGCTCAATTAGCAGAACGAAACTGCTTATTGGCTCTTCACTATATGATGTAGAAATAGATTTGGAATCTTGGGCTCCACAAATAGAAGACTAGCTGAAGAAGATGTTGGTTTCAAAGACGACAAACGTGCAGATCCTTTTCTCCTTATATATTGTGCGAATGCTCAGTTTGGTACTGGCTGCAAATCATCACGCACCATATTAAGGACATAAACCCCGCTACTCGCTGTTCATTCTTAGTAGTTCTTCTCTGTAGGCTTCTTTGTATAAAAGACCTCCGAAACTGGTGTCAGAGCAATCATCTTTCAAAAAGAATTTTCTTGGCATCAATATATACTGACGTCAATGCAGACAGTTAATGTTACTGTTTGGGTGTGACTACGGAAATGTCTGTCCAATAATATCGCGATCAGCTTTCCTCAAGAAACTAGATTAAAAGTGTTTTGAGCTTCATCAAGATAAACCGCTGTTCAATCCGCTGACTGTCTAAGTTCCTGACTCTTTTACTGACTGTTGTGTTAGGCAAGTTCGATGTATACTGACTTAATAGGATTGATACTGATTTCATGAGACATCAATTTTGCTTGTTTCATGAAAACTACTAATTCAATGAGAGAATATGACGGACCGAAACCGTTTCATGAGAGACTGTCTTAAAGGAGTGTTTGTTAAGAGAAATAAGGTTGAAAAGATATCTACTTACATTTTAGATATGCATTCAATGCCAGAAAACCTAAAGGATGTGGCTTTGCATTGCAAGAATCATTTTGATAACGAATGTTTTTTTAAGCTCAACGCCACGTTTGAATCTGATCAATGAAGTGGGTTTTATCCTCAGCTTACGATTTCAATGAATATCAATTCAGCAGGTATAGAGATTTCTATTTTAACGATTCACCATAAAGCTTTTTAATTATTCCTTTGCAATCATGGGTCTGGCTACATGAATAAGACACAATAATAATGTAAAAACTTTTATTTAGTCCCAGAAGTCTTAGCGCATCACATTAAAGCGCTGAAGATTCTTGAACTGTCTTCTTAATTTGTTTTTGATCACCTCCACTTCCTCCAACTCCGTCTCCAACTGGTGCAACTTCTCCCGGAGCTCGTGCTCAAGGGAATCCAACTTTAGCTCGTGCAAAGCCATGTTTTCAGCCGGTACAACCTTTGTCTTCTCCAGATTGTCGTTAGTCATGATATTCAAAGGTCCCTTTTTGACCATTGAGGTGATCAACTCATATGCCACCTGTGCTCCATTCGTGGATGTGATTTCAGCATGGTCAAAATCCGGGTTCACCTCGACTATATCCACTCCCACCAACGACAAGTCCTTAATGCCTCGCAATACATAGATGAGTTCTCTGGGTAACCATCCGCCAGGTTCCTGTGTACCTGTGCCAGACCCAAATCCTGGGTCTAGTACATCAATGTCGACACTAATATATGTGGGTGTATCTTTTGGAATAGCACGCAAAATGCGTCTGATCACCGCCTCGACACCCGCTACCCAGATATCATCAGCAGAAATCCGAACCCAGTTCTGTTCATCATCATCTTTCAAGTCTTCAGGACCAGAAAGCTTGGTTCGTATGCCTGCATGAGCATTATTCTTACTGAGTAAGCCCTCTTCAAAAGCTTTCCAGAGCATGGAGCCGTGGTTGACTTGACTCTGGGGCGTGGACCAGAAACTGGGGTATTTATCTGGTTTCCAGGTGTCCAAATGGGCATCAAAGTGTATGACATTAATGGGACCGTACACCTTATGGAGAGCTCTCAAGTGAGGGAGAGTCACAGAATGGTCTCCGCCTAGGGCTACGTATCGAGGGGGCAATTTTTTTGTTTGGGAGTCGATTCTCGATTTCTGTGTGGAATTGTGCTCTATGATCAACTCCTCAAAAGCCATCGTCATCTGATTAAATGCCAATTGGTTGTCCATAGGGGTCACAGGAATATCACCACAGTCCATGAAGCTGGCCCATGAAGCATATGGGTTAAAGTGTGCTCTAGGGTTATAACCTCTAAGCAGGGTCTGACGCTGAGACGCAGCACGAATAGCCCGAGGACCAAAACGGGCCCCACTTCGGTATGACGTGGCAGTGTCAAAAGGCACTCCAATAATTCCAATGTCATAGGCCAAGTTTCTATCCAAAAGACACTTTTCGTGCTTCATGTGGGCGAAAGTGTTGATGCCTTGGAACGGCCATGACTCGCCCCAAATTTCCGCAAGAGAGGCATTGCCAATGGTATCGACTATCACTTCTCCTGAAGGCGTATACTGGGAATATACACAGGACATCAAAGCCCAGAAAATAAAGATCATCAGTCTAAGGTATTAAGAAGAAAAAAAAGCAGGAATTGGCTGTGCACCAGGATTTCACTTGAGAAAAGGAATGACCGAAGAAAAGCTGGGGGGGTAAAGAATTGGCTTTAATTGGCTCAAAAGAACTGACCGTGAAGCTCTTTTAATTAAAAATCAGTTGTGAAGAATTGGCTGAAAAGTGGTTACCCCACCTCGCCTTTTTATACCAGGTCTGAAGGGTTTAAGGTGATAAACGGAATTTACTAGCGCGAATGGAATTTGGACCCGGTCGCGGAGGCCCGCTAAAAGGATAGATTGGCATGCGAGATACCATATGAACACGAACAATGTGTCGGGTAGACAATGGCTACGGGTCATAAAAATATCGATATTCATGCTCGAGTTGGCCGGGGATATTATTGGGCTCCAAAATTAGAACAATTGTGATTTTTTGGGCCTAAATTGGGTTTTGGGGACCAGCCATCCAAAGGCATTGTCGTGATGGCTTGCGGGCGTGACATGAAACAAGGCTTTTTTAGCCTCTGCACCCATTCAAAACTCCTCTTTACACCATGTGAATTTTTTTCATCCATTATTACTTTCGTCATTGATGGCAGATGCATAAAGTGCTCATCACGTGATGGAACCACGACTTGCACCCTATAAGAACTCAGTTTGCTA
This sequence comes from Metschnikowia mauinuiana, assembly GCA_002374555.1. Lineage (NCBI taxonomy): Eukaryota > Fungi > Ascomycota > Pichiomycetes > Serinales > Metschnikowiaceae > Metschnikowia > Metschnikowia mauinuiana. The sequence continues at coordinate 16,151 of NKZY01000737.1, read as the reverse complement.
GAACTCCCATTTTCTGTTCACTAAACATGTCTTCTTCCGACCAAATCGAATTGTTCAAAACCCCAATTGCTCTGGGCCCTACTCTTAGCAAGTACCCTGAGATAAATCATCGCCAACCTCCTGTCGGGAGTGAGATTAGGGGCCCTATCCAAACAAACGACACCTTCAACAACTTACTCTTGGGTAACCAAACATGCCCCACATGGCCGCTCCCATACCTGATTTGGGCTGCCAAGGATGAAAATACCTACTACGGATTTGCTGTGAACCACACTGAAAGAAGCCAAGTAGTATTTGGTCCAGACCCAAACAAAATCCCGGTGCAGTTCTACTTCAACCCTCCCAAAATCAAGCTGTTTTGCTTTTCGGCTGAAAACTGGAAGTCCAAATTGGACGTGAAAATATGCGAAAGCGGAACTATGTACTCTACTGTTAAAGCTTCTGGAGGAGGCTCCGGTACTTTGACCTTGCCTTTGGTGTATGGTATGGGATATGTTTCTGCCATTTACGAGAATGAGACCCCGGTGCTCCACTCTGCAGTGGGAGTGCAGGATTTTAAAAAAGTGGGAAACTTGAAAAACGGAAAAGCTACAAAGTATACGGCCCGCCTTTTCAACCAAATCACATGGTCCATCTATGTCACTCAGGACCCTCTGGTTGAACTTACGTTAAGAGACCCCAACCATATTGTGGCCAAATCCTCTTCCAAAAAGATGGTTATTCAATTGGTAAAGGGTGACAATAGCGTGTATGATGAACTCTGTGGTACATACTCGGTTAAAGCGGAATTGAAGGGTTTCGTGAATGCCATGCAGCTGAAAGGAAAATACACTATCAAGCACGTGATGAATTGTGGATCAGATGGACTCATTTGGGCGCTTCCTCACCATCAGGCCACTCTTACGGGCTCTGCTAAACAAAAGGATTCGGGTTTGACCTTGGACTCTCCTACAAAAGGCCTCATGAAAGCCTACAAGACCACCGAGCTCGAGATGGAGGTCAATGATTTGCCCATGGGTGTGGGCTTCGAGCCTTTCACTACTGCCGGTGGATTTAGTTTCAACTGGGACAATTACCAAGGTAAGGCCCGTGACTTGATCAAGCAAGCAGCCTTGAAGGACGTCCGCCAGAACGTGATGGCGAATTGTGACGTGGACTCGATGTATTTCGGAGGCAAGCAGCTTGACAAGTATGCATACATTGCATATGTGTGCCATTTCATCTTACGGGACTTGGAACTCTCGCAGCAAATCTTGCCCCAGATCAAAGCAGCCATTGAGAAATTTGCCAGTAACAAGCAAAAGAACCCCTTGGTTTACGAGCGCACTTGGAAGGGCATAATCTCTAATACCCCACCTGGGCAAGACTTTGGAAACTCTAACTACAACGACCACCATTTCCACTATGGTTACCATATCCACGCAATTGCCTTGGTCAGCCACATTGACCCCAAGTGGTTGGATGAGAACGATGGCTTAATCAGGAATTACGCGTATGACTTGATCCGTGACTATGCTAACCCCGTCGAAGACGATTACTTCCCCCAGTTCAGAAATTTCGACTGGTACCACGGCCACTCATTTGCTCACGGCATTTTCCCTAGTGGAGACGGTAAAAACGAGGAGTCGTCGCTGGAGGATTACCACGCTTACTACGCCATCAAGCTCTTTGGTAATGTCATTGGAAACAAGGAGTTGGAGATGACTGCCAACTTGATGTTGGGCATCATGAGAACATCCATGAACATGTGCATGTTGTACACCGACGATAACCAGCAACAGCCGGCTCAGTTCAAAGGCAACAAAGTTTCAGGGATCTTGTTCGAGAACAAAATCGACTTTGCTACATTTTTCGGCCGGGGTACCATTGGTAACGAGTACGTTCATGGAATCCACATGCTTCCTATTACGCCTATTTCTTCGTACATCCGTGGACCTAAGTTTGTCAAGCAAGAATGGGACGAAACACTTGCTTCCATTGTGGACCGCATTCCAGACGGATGGAGGGGCTTGTTGAAGCTCAATTTGGGTTTGTTTGACCCGAAGGCAGCATGGAACTGGTTTGCCAGAGACGATTGGCAGGACAATTTGATTGACGGAGGAATGTCGAGAACATGGTCTTTGGCTTACTTGGCCGGAATCGGCGGTGCGAAGACATGTTGAGCCGAATGGAGAATTTCTGAATTTTTGAGATTTTTGATTTTAGGTTATTGACTTGGTCCTGAACTTACTTTCGACTAGTATCAACCAACCGGTCAGTTGCTTTTCGGATAATAATGGACAGTTGCTATGCAAAACGACAATGGACAGTTACTTACCAGGCAATTGCTGGTTTTTGTTTATATTATAAATCAATTTTTTGAAAATTGTCCCTTCCTCTATAAACTGGAGTTGATGAAGTCTTCTCTCTACAAAACAGTTTTGTGAAAAAGTTTCGGTCTAAAGTAAGTACTCAAATAAAATAGCTAATATCATACTCAAATCAGCCTCTTGTAAGTTTCCCTGTTAGCTCTCTAAGGTGTTCACTAGGTGTATTTGTCGTCGACAGTCAAGATACTGAGTGGATTGATTTAATGATCTATTTCCTTTCTGCCTTGGTAAGCCTTCCAATTTTCATAGGTTGGGCTCAGTTGAGTAGAGATGTGACCTCACAGAATATCAAAGAATAGACTACAGGAACACTTGAACATAAGCTGAAACAAAAAGATCCTCGTACTTTCTGTTTTAGCACATGAAATAGCAATTCGAATAGTTCATGATTTTAATCAAAGTAAAAATTGACTGTTAGATGCATGATTACTAATAGTGATACATTCGTTGATGTACATATTAATGTGATGATACAAAAGACTAATACAAACCAAATGACTCTATTGAAGTAAAAAGTTTCAATTTTCCAGTATACTTACAATACAAGCTGAATTACTATTTTCAGTTATCAAGCTTATTATACAAAGCTTGTATACATACAGGACACCGTAACAATAGGAAATTGTAACGAATTCAGTTCAGTATCAACATCAGGGAAACGATATATTTAATTCAATTTGATTGCATCACTTTATACGAAATTTGTCTGACTTGGAATAGATTATATCGATGTGTCATTCATGGCGGTGTTTTCTCTACACTGTAAAAATGATAGCGCAATGCCATCACAAATCATAAAGTTCTATGAAATACTGCTATCACTATTGTTCAACATTCCTTTTTTTTTCAAAATACTTTACCCTTTCATTTGACTCATTTGAATTGCATACGTCAGACAAAATACTTGGTGTACGGGTGTTCCGCGATGCTTCCCCAGATTTCATCATATCAAGCCACTCACTCCCCCAAACTGTACTTCTACAGACAATCACTGGCTTTTCTTTACTCGATGGTATCCGCGGACTTGCGGCTTATCCTAAAAATAGACTGGTTTGTGCTCTCCTTCTGCTGTCTTCTCTATTGGGTTAATTACCTCGACCGGTTAAATGTGTCAAATGCGTACGTCAGCGGCATGAAGGAGGACTTGAACATGCACGGCAAAGAGTTCAACTTTATCAACACATGCTTCAATATCGGCTACATAGTCTCTTTGGTTCCCCACAATATTGTGCTCCTATATATAAGACCCAGGTACTGGTTGTCCTTCTGCTGCATGAGCTGGGGTCTTCTCACGCTCTCTCTCTACAAGGCCACCGGCTATAAGTATGTGTGTGTGGTGCGTTTTTTCCAGGCCATATTTGAGGCACTGACATTCACGGGCTGCCACTTGATCTTGGGCTCGTGGTATACAGAACGGGAGTTGGCCAAGAGAACTGCTATTTTTACCTCTTCGGGACTCTTGGGTAACATTTTCCTGTCCACCATGCAGGCAGCCATATATAAAAACATGGATGGAAAAAATGGGCTTGCCGGCTGGCGCTGGCTCTTCATCATTGACTTTCTTATCACGCTTCCTATTGCCGTTTACGGCTTAGTTCTTTTCCCAGACACTCCCGAAACTTGCCTGGCGTTTTATTTCTCGGAGATTGAGCTCCGAATGGCCATGGACCGCGTCAAGCCTCGGCCTTCTACGAAATTCGATCTCTCGGTGATTCGCCGTGTCTTGGGTCGTTGGCATTGGTATGTATTTTCCTGCATATGGGTCTTTGGTGGAGAAAACGAATCTTTCGCCACAAACTCGTTGCTTGCCTTGTGGCTCCAGTACTTTGGATACTCTGTAGACCTGCGAAACCACTACCCGATGGGCATCTACGCCATGGGCATTTTGGCCAATTTTGTGCTATGCTATTATATTGACCGCTCCCGAGGAAACCACCACTATCGTGCAGGATTGGTCATAGCATTCGTCATGGTCATTTCTGCTGCTCTTTTGACAGCTAGGCCACTAATACAGTCTTACGTTTTTGCTGCTCATTACCTAAGTGCATGGGCGTATGCCGGTCAGCCGGTGTTCTTCTCTTGGGCCAATCACGTGTGCTACCACGACTTGCAGGAACGAGCAGTGGTGCTAGCCTCAATGAATATGTTCAGCAACGCCGTCAATGCGTGGTGGTCGATATTATTCTATGGGGCTTCGGATGCTCCTGAATTCAGAAAAGGCTGCTACGCAATGTTTGCCTCCGTTGGCGCTTCGGTTGTGGTAATTCTTTTGGCCGAGTATTTACGCAAGAGAGACGCGGTTCCAGAGAAAGACTCTTCATTATCCACAATAGACAAATTCGATTAGATTTTTTTGTTTGGACTTAGCCAATTTTTTATATCTCATTAAATCGTTTGATATCTAATTGATACATTCCTTTATTCGCAATTCGGGTCAAGTCTTGGTATCAATGGGAGATGTACTGGAACGCAAAAGAAATATCCAGAAACTCGCTCTCACTTTGCAACAATACGTCCTCATTCAGCTTGAGTGCTTTTCTGTTCAAGTGATTCCAAGTGGTTGGATCCCCATACAACATCGCCGGAGCCTTGATTCTTTGCCCCTTGTCGGTGCACCGCTTGCAGTTATACGTGTCATGTGTGTCACAGTCGGTATCGGACCTGTAATCAAACAACAACCGCAACAAGTCGCCACTGAAAATCCGCTCCACGTCTTCTTTTTCATCCACCACGCAAGAAGAGAGCGAAATTTTCATCGACTGCCTCTGGAAAATCTTCTCCTCGATCGACCCAGTGGTGATAAATCTATAGATAAAGCAGTCTTTTTTCTGGCCGTCTCTCCAGATCCGGGCGAGGGCCTGCTGATCGGCAGCAGGGTTCCAGTCTGGGTCCATCAAGACCAAACGGTTTGCACCAATCAAATTGATACCACAGCCTCCAGCTTTAGAAGAAAGTAAGAAGATGAACTCTGGACGTTCCGGGTCATTGAACTGGTCCACAACCTCTTGCCGTTTGTTTATGTTCATGGTACCATCAAGCCGCACTGAATCAAACCGCTTGTATCTGCACATTCTCTCAATGAGGTCCAAGGTCTTGGTGTAGTTGGAGATAACCACGATCTTATCGCCGGTTTCTGCATGAATTTTGTGTAGGAATCTCTCCAAAATAGAAAATTTGGACCCGTACCAGGTCTGTATTTTCTTGCTGCGTCCTCTAGAGTCCAGACTGGAATAATCCTCGGGTACGACCTTTCTGCTTCCTCGAATTTCCTTCAGCAAGTCCAACAAGTCGGGATGAGTGCATATTTTCTTCAAGAGATCGATGGCCTTCAAAGGCGTCGATTTGATGAGCGATCGGTTCTCGTCTGACCGGATAAAGTGCTCGTAGATTGACCGCTGGAAGTCCGTCAAGCCCACGTACACCACGTACTCGTATTTGACGGGAAGGTATTTAGACAAGATGTCATTCGTTCTCCTGATAATGAACTTGGACACGGTTTGCGATAGTTCCGTCAATTTGGTCTGACCCAACGTGACTTCCTTATCCGTAGCACCAGCATCACGGCCCCGCAAAATGGGGTTTTCAAAATGCTTCCGAAATTGGTTGCGTGTGCCGAGATACCCAGGATTAGCAAAGTTCAACAACGAAAAATATTCCGATAAATCGTTCTGTATAGGCGTTCCACTCAATATCACTCGGCGTTCACACCGCAATGCATTCAATGCAGTAAAGGTAAGCGAGTCGCCATTTTTGAGCCGATGGCCTTCGTCTGCTAGCATAAGCCCCACCTCGGTGCCAGCCAATTTATCGACATTTCTCCTTAAGGTCTCGTAAGACACGATCAAAACCGGACGCACTACATTCCGGCCTGTAGCCACAGACCACTGCTGTAGAGCCAGGCCTAAATCTGCGGTTTTGGTGGATTTCCCGTCCACGGCCAAGGGCGTGAGAACTCCTTCTCCCAACCACTTGACAATCTCATTGGCCCAATTTCGAACCAATGAGGAGGGGCAAACAATGATGCATTTTTCAATGGTCTTCTTTCCTCGTGGACTCTGCTTGAGCAATGTCCACATGAGCGCAATGCACTGGAGGGTTTTTCCAAGCCCCATCTCATCTGCCATAATACAGCCCCTGGCTTTAGCATCCATGAGGCCGGCTGTACACCGGTATAAAAACTTCACACCCGCCACTTGATGCGGCCGGAGGATTTTGGCAAGCCGAGGGTCTATCACAACAGGCACATTAGGGTGCTTATCTGCCACGTCCTGTTCCTTGCATATCCCTAGCATTTCAGCAAGAGACTTTTGAGGGCGGCGTTTTTTGGGGATAGGTCCCTCCTCTGGCACTGGCGAGCTGCTTTGTTCGGGAGAAGTGCTTTCCTGGGCCTCCTCCAGATCCGGCTCATTTATCGGGAAAACATCAACTGTGGGGTCATATAGAACAATGGCAAATTCATTTGTGGGATCGTGAAGCGGTCGAGGAGGTACGATGGTTTTTCGGCGGGTACCTAGGGGCGGGGGCGGGAGAGAGTGTGCCATAAGCTCCTTGTTTGCCTCTGTCTTGACAAATGGCACCAGAAACGACTTACGAATCGTGCCTTCCACCTTTTGAAGATTGTCCCCTTGTAAAATGGCCCGCGGTAGCAAAGCACCTTTTCTTTTTGACCGAAACAAGCTTTCATGGCCTTCTCCCTCTTGTTCGTACGCGCTATCTTCATCCTCAACAGTTATAGGCGAATCTTCGTCACCCACAACATATATTTTGACACCTTGTTTTGCCCTGCGGGATTTGAGCCCGGAAACTCCTCTATCCACGTTCCCCAGGGTTCTTTTCTTAGAAAACGGCACGCGGAACGGGCGGGCCAAGCGCGTCTCAGAGTCTAGGATTTTTGGTGGCCTTTTTTCCTTTGCCACTCCGGCCCCGGACCCGAGGGGCGTAGTAAATTCTTTGAGTGGTTTTCTATATACCATTAGGATGATATATGACCACTTTTATATTAGTATGTAGCGAAAATTATGGAAATGTAGTGTTTGGGATGTCTATGACCGATTGATATGTAGTATTATTATGATTTCGATACGCGCACCATTTGAGAAGTGAGCATCAGATTGGTTATCCATCCATCACCTTGAATTTGGGTAGTTCACTAGTAGCTTATGAATTAATAGTTGATTGTATTACAACTTTTATTTTTTTTCTCTTCCGATTCACTTCGCTTTGTCCTTACTTTTTGTCATTTTATTTTTACTTTTGTTTGTTAGATCCACCAAACGCACTATACGCATCAACCCAACGCCGTGTAGACAGGAGCCCTGTCCCTCACTGATCATCTGGCTTTTACTTATTGTCATAATGCCATTTTGTTATGATTGATTGTCATCAAGCCACATTATTATAAAGCCACACTATCACAATTATAATAATAGCCATAATTTTTATTGTCGTAACTGTCATTGTCATTGGTCATTGTCATTGGTTTTTTCATTGGTCATTGTCATTGGTCATTGACATTGGTGATAGTCATAGATGTGTGGAAAGCCCTCGCTATTATACACTGATTTAGGATATCGCTCCAAGTGTTGGTTATATCAAATACACTAAAAACAAGCTCTATAATTATCTATTCCAAAATTCCCATAACCATTTGATGAACTTTTGAAGGCCGCAGCGATTTAACCAGATTCGTTTCCTCTGGGAATCTTTCAGTAGGCACAATTGGCACTAAACTTATCTAAAACCCAAAATTTTGATCTTTTATTTTCTCATACTTTGCCCTTCACTGCTTTGTATTCAGATGACCCTAAATTTTTTCTTAGTTATTTTTTTTTGTATTTTTGATTGTTACTTTTCACATTTCACATGTGGCTTTTTTTAGGGAATTTGTTTTTTCGCAGCCACACAACAAATGTGTCTGGTGTCACTAACTTAAGTTATTTTCAATTTTGGAAAATAAAATAATAGGTTCGATTTTTGCTTTATGGTAAATCAACTTTCCTTGATTTGACTCAAATATTACCATGGCCCAATTACCACTTTTTACTTGAACATGCCGCTATATCTAGAATTTGACTGTCCATAACTTTACACCGTAACCATGACATCGTCTTCGTGCAGTACTGCGACCTCTTCTGTCACTACACTTCCATCAAATTCCACCCATGGATGAAATCTTAGCTAAGGCAAGTAACCAAGCAGTCACGTTCGCCATCCGCTCGGGCATCTCGCTAGCCTCAGGATATGCTATCAAGACGGTCAGCAAGCTTCTTGACCGCATTCCTGCATCAGAGAAGACCCGGCTAGAGAGGTTGAAGCAGAAGCTCCAGATGAAGATCACCATTCTCTCGCAGTCCATTGACTTGATCAAGCTTCTGGCAGCCCGAGGTAACTCGACTTTGGATGCGTGTGTCGATCTTGTGTCCGATTTGAAGCAAGAAATCGACGATTTCGAGCTTGAAATCAATGGGATTCTTGCCTTTTTGAGCAACACCAACGAAAAGGAGTCGGTGAAGTTCGCCGAGCTTAAGTTTAAGGGTCTTATCTCGACCATCAACGATGCAATTCCTCTCATCAATTTGTCGCTCATCACCACCGGGGTCAACTTTTCTTCGTCGTTGAACCTGTATATATCTCCGGGCGGTTTGCTCCGGGCATCAAATTACGTTGTCAGGTCAAACGAGGAGTTCGTTCAGTCTGGAAAAGGGTCTGTCCAAGTGGGGCCTACATTTGACCTTAAATTGTTCTCCATATTCTACAATCCCAGCAGGCTAAAGTACCTTGAGGAGCCTCCAACGGAAGAGTCTGAACACAGTTTCATCACGTGGAAAGAGGAATTTGCCCGGGCTCTGTGCTCCATTCACAGTGTGCGAAAGGGTGCTTTTGAATACGATTTCGTTATTAAAGAAGATTTCAATGATGGCAGATACCACAACACCGATGAAAAGAATCCCCAAGATAGAGAGGTGCCCAGGTTCAAACGATTCAAACTCCACGACTTCAAAAAGCAGTTTTTTTCTGCTAGTGGAAAGCTCTTGAAATTGGAAAACTCTACATCACCTGTTTTGACTTTGAAGATTCTTAATAATTCCACTTTTGAGTACTTAGCTCTAGGAGAAATCGGCACGGATTTCGATGAAATAGACTCCGACTCAGATTCCGACGCTGAGTCAAACAGCTCCGACGGATCGGGCTACGAAAGTGCCGAGGAATATGTTAAAGTGGAAAAATATAAGCACATCTCGCTACTCCAGTACTTGATTCGACTTTGTTCTCTTCAGGAAAGCGAACAAAGCTCGATTTTGAATGTCAATGACGAGAAGCTCCTGCTATACCTCGAGGACCATATCGATACTTCCATTGGGCCTCAGAGTGCAGAGGAACGGCACAAGTCTGCGCAAGCTTCAGAGTCTAACAGGAATATGTTATCCTTGGATTCAAATGTGAACCGCCTACAACACTTGTCCTTACAAGACAAAGAAGGTTTATAGTAATGAATGGTATCATGTAACTTATAGAAATGACTGGTAAATCCATGAATTGCTACCATACACAACTTTAAGATACACAGATGGCAATAATTGACACCTCAATAGACAATAGTAGATGATAGACCCACTATACATAGCGCCCAGCCCATAGAAAAAATTTTCGAGCCTACGCTGTGTGATCCTACCAATGGCCATTCTTTGAGGGCGACCCAAATTATTGGGTTGCCACGTTATATTTTTAACGTACATGCAACTATCGTACACACCTCTTAATCAAATTTCATTTGAGCAACCCAGATTTCTTCCTTGGAGGAGCCATAGAAATATAGATATGAGTAATTAAGGACAAGGCTCAACAACAACAATACAAGGTCGGAATTCCTAACAAATTTTTACCTAGTTCTCATGGGACACCCCTGATATTTTTTTTACTCAATTAACTTACAAGTCAGACTTGCTAATATTTATTACTTAGCTTGCACCGGGCAAGGAATAATCAAAAAAAAAAAGAAGAAAAATGTGTCAGTTTGAAGTGTACTCAAGAAGTTCTGAGTACATAGGTAAGTCAAACGCAAAATCCTTGCTTTGTTCCAAATTGCCCAAAGACCCAAATGACATCTTTGTGTCCTGAGTAGAAAGCGTCCCAGGCGAGCGGCTTGTGGGTGCTGATTCTTCTGTCACTTCTCGAAGGTAGTTGTCTATGCGAGTCAATTTCTGCTGGTCCACCGAAGGCGATCTACGAGTGTTTGCTTGGTAGGGAGAGGAATCGCAAGAATTGGCCGTTTCTTTTCCAATGGCTGTGTGGAGAACCTGAGGTACTGTATGGTGAGCCTGAGAAGATCTAGTAAGCGATGACTTCCTCCGGGACTGCAGAGGTTGTCGGGACGGTAGCGAGGACTGTGGCGTGGTGACGGAGTGGAGATTCTTAAAGGTATCATCGTCACTAGGGAGCGAGAGCAGCCGCGATTCGTTGTACACGCCAACACTGTGATAGACCGAGGAGAAATCATCGTTGGAGTTGTTTTCCGATAAACTGAAGGGCGGGAAAGCGGCTGAACTGGATGATTTGGGAATAGTATAGTTAGCGTGCTCAAAGAGGTTCTGCTTGCTTGCGTTGGAGGACAGCGAAGTCACCGATAGCGCACTCTCCGGTCTTCGTGGCCGGCCGCTCTGGGGAAGATTTGGGTAGCTTCCGTGGAGAGTGTGTAACGCCATGGACGTGTGCAATGTACCATCAAGAGACGCGGATGCTCGTAGTGGCTTTGGCTGGTGGGTCAGTGCCTGCGATGTATATGGGATAGATTGGGTCGATTGTGAAGCTGACAAACTGAGAGGGTTTGCAGTCTGATATGACATATGAGAGCTAGATACCTGTGTGCTAGGTATCTGTGAGTTAGTCGTGTGGGATTTAGGCATCTGAGAGCTAGAAATCTGAGAGTTGGATATCTGAAAGTTAGACATCTGTGCATTAGCCATCTGTGCATGAGCCATCTGTGCACTAGACTTTTGCGAATTGTGAGTAGAGTTCGACGGAGTCAAGTTCTGTGGGGTGTTTTTGTCCTTCAAAGGCAGCTCGTGCTTCTCACCTTCGAGGGTCTTGGGCTTTGAAATCGCCAGAAGAGGAAGCGACGAGTTATCACCAAAAGAAGAGGTGCCCACTAACGGAAAAAGGGGAAACATGTTCTCCATGGTATCCAAATCTGCATCTGATGGAGGGTTTGCAAAAGTCGTAAGACCAGAGAAATTTTGCGTTTCGTGCTCCCCTCCATCTGGGTCCTGATTTGTAGGTGGGAGGCTCCGCGGCGTTTCTAGCAGAGTGATCTTCAGCCCTTGGTCGTTTGCTTCAATTTCGTTTGAATGTAGTTTTTCTGAATCACCGAACAGGTTGGGCGAGAAACAGTCTAGAAGCCCAAACTCAGCCTCAAACGGCATGACTATATCCTCGATGATCATATATGGCTCCTCCAGGATCTCGGGTTGCGGCACCTCTTCACCGTCAGACTTTTTCTTCTTAGGCTTTTTCTCCTTGCTACACGTGCACAGCGAGTTCTTGTGGCAAAGACAAGAGGCAAAATGCTGGCCCGGAGATTTTCCTCTTTTGCCACACACACACGAGATATGGGCACCACGCAGTTTCCGCTGCTCTCGGCAATGTAAGCACTGCGAAGCTGGTCTTCCTTTTCGTTTGATCATAGTTAGGGGCTTATCGGTATGAGTGCAAGAGCTCACCCGGTGGCCTCGTATACACCGCTCACAGGCGTACTTTACCCCGTTCAAAAGCACCATTATAGAATAGATAAGTGACTTGGCACTATAAAATCCGACTGTTTCACAAGTTTGTTTTTGAGAGGTTGTTTGGTTTTTTTGGAGGCGTGGGGTCGGGTGGACGGAGGGTGCGTTTTGGTGGGTGCGTTTCGGTGGGTGAATTAGATGTGATACTAAGGGACCTGCGAGATTGGGAAGATCGTGAAAGTTTTGACGTGTGCGCACAACTAAGGTTTTTTCCGCGCGCCAGTGTCAGCGTTAGAGGGAATTTTCTCGCGGTGTGCATACGCCGGACAATACCTTCCCCTGTCTTTGATTTGATTTATGCTTTTGCCTTTCATGCACTTTCCAAGAACGAAGTGCGCTGTATGCACAACGAACACATCTCAGGTTTTGCCTGAACAGAATCTGCACTTTCATGGAACTTCTGAGTTAGGATGAACCAGTGTAACAATGTGTCCTGCACGCTGTACCCTCGATGCGGTCATGTGACCGAGATAACGAATGTGCGATAGAATTTTGGTGAATACACGACTAAATTATCATCAAGATCGTTCATCACAGACTTCTATTCTCAACAAAGCGGACTTAATCAATATTTCCAAATTGAACTCTTCAAAACAGCCCCTCCAAACCAGACCGTTGGTAAAGTAATGGACTGCATATAGACGGGGAAAGTGTGGTGGAAGAGAAGCTAATTTCGCAACCCAATCTCGAGCTAGAGTGGTGTCATCGAGCTTTGAAAAAAAATGTGCCAAATTTGAGGGACAGCAATCAGACCTGGAAGAAGCGACATGCTATAAATAGAATGTCCACTGCTACTTCTTTTAAGCAGGATTTTTTGTGATCATGTTGCCACACAAATGTCTCATCAAGTATCAACTATCCTGTAATCTAAAGTGTACTCCAATCCGAAGTACCTGAACCCATTCTAGCCATATTTCACTAAAGCAATTGTCACAGACAGCTGTAAACTTGGTTTGCAGATCCAAAAGCTAACAATTGCCAAAAAAAGAAAGAAAGAAAGCCTTTTAGTTTTATGGGGCACCTCATAGAATTAGTCTACGGCCGCATCACTGGTAGGGTGCGCGTAAAATGACCGCATTGAGACAATTACTTCCCCAGCTCTTTTACTGGCCCCCTTCATGCACGCTTTGTCCCCCGCATTCTGATAACCAATCGCCGAGCCCTTTAAAACACACCATTTTTCTCCTCACTAGCTATATATAATTTTCTAGCTCTAGTTTTTTGCTCCCACAATAATGCTTACATACAAAGAGGTTAGTGCTCATAACCTGAAATCGGATTGTTGGGTGATTATTCATGGCAAGGTCTACGACGTCACAGACTTCCTTTTTGAGCATCCCGGCGGTTCTGCTGTTATCCTCAAGCACGCTGGGAAAGATGCCACCAAGGCTTTTGATCCAATCCACCCCGGCGATACGTTACAAAAATACCTTCCGCAGAAATACCATCTTGGCTCTGTGGATGCCGACTCTAAGCCAAAGCCGCACCTCAAACCAAAGGCCCAACCCAAGCGCAAAAACGGCGCAGAATCTAGTAAAGATGAGCTCGTTAATCAGAAAGAATTTGCTACCGAAAGCGGGGAAGTTGTGGGAGAGTTTGATGTGGAGTATGATGAGCACGACGGAAAAGCACCTATTCCAGCTTCTACCGAAGCCGCACCAGCTGATGCGGATTTACAGTATGATCCAGAATTATATGATGAGGACGGAGAACCTCTCAGTGAAGGCGAAATTTCCCGGCGCAAAAATATCAAGAATATGCCCGAACTCTCGCAGATCTATAACCTCCACGATTTTGAGTATGTGGCCAAAAACACCATGGAGAAAACTGCTTGGGCATACTACTCTTCTGGAGCCGACGACGAAATTGCCTTGCGCAACAATCATTTATCTTACCAACAAGTCTTCTTTAACCCCAAGATCTTGGTCAATGTCTCTGAAGTCGATACCAGCACGACTATGCTTGGTACGAAGACATCTGTGCCCTTCTACATCACCGCCACTGCTCTTGGAAAATTAGGCCACGAGGACGGTGAAAAGGTGCTTACCCGTGCTGCTGCAAAGCAAGATGTAATTCAGATGATCCCTACGCTCGCGCTGTGCTCTTTTGACGAGATCATGGACGAAGCGAATGGCACGCAGACCCAGTGGTTCCAGTTGTACGTGAATTCAGATAGGGAAATTACACGCAACTTGGTTCATCACGCCGAAAAGAGGGGCATAAAAGGTCTCTTCATCACCGTGGATGCGCCCCAATTGGGTAGAAGGGAAAAAGATATGCGGTCCAAGAACGTCGAGGATTTGTCTCATGTGCAAGGAGAGGATGATGATGCCGACCGCACTCAGGGCGCAGCTCGTGCCATTTCATCTTTCATCGACACGGGCCTCAATTGGGATGACATCGCGTGGTTCCGGTCCATCACTAAAATGCCGATTATTCTAAAGGGAGTCCAGAGTGTGGCAGACTCTTTGAAAGCCATCGAGTACGGTTTGGATGGAATCGTGTTATCCAACCACGGTGGCCGGCAGCTTGACTCGGTTAAGGCACCCTTAGAGATTTTGGTGCAGCTCAACCCAATTCTTCGCCGAGAAGGCCTCGTGGGGAAGTTGCAAATCTTTATCGACGGAGGAGTCAGACGAGCAAGTGATGTCCTCAAGGCCATAGCGCTTGGGGCCACCGGAGTCGGGTTGGGACGACCTTTCCTCTATGCTATGTCTACTTACGGAGACAATGGAGTGAATAAGGCGATCCAGATATTGAAGGATGAAATGGTGATGAATATGCGGCTTTTGGGCGCTCCTACAATCGGCCATTTGAACGAGTCGTTCGTGGATACCACAGCTTTGAACAGATCCACGCCTGATGACAAGCTCTTTAGTGCCTTGTACGAGCCTTTGGAGAATCCTTCTTTCAAGCCGAAGTTATAGGGCAAAATGAAATAGAATTTATTGAGTTAAGCAATCCTTTACTTCAATACAAAGGTTTTCACTGTTGAAAATGGAATTTCCAAAAGTAGCAGATGGATTGTAGTCATTGCCTTCGCATATATAGCGTTTGTTGAGATAATTCGTTGCGGTCAAAAAACTTGTTTCTTTCAGCATTCATTTGATGACCCCCAGGTTAAAACAGTTTCACTATTTCTTGGGCGCATTGTTAATTAGATTAGCAATGGGCTCTGCACATAGAACATGCTGCGTTTGAGGCAAAAGATTCATTACTTCGCCTTTCATGAAGTACCTAATTGATTTTTATACCGAAAGGTTATCGATATGTGACTCTGATATCAACAAAGGTCAACTATCATTCAAACAAACCCTCGGGAGATTATCACTACCGCGGATCTGAAGAAACAATCTAATTTACTGAAGCGGGACCGAGACTTCGAGGCCATCTTGACCCGGTTTTTGTCTCGAAATACCTCTATTGAAGAACATTTACTAACCAAAGATTCGTGACCCAAATCTATCACATATCATCATCTTAAACGCTATGCCAAATCTCGACTGCCCAGACTACCCGGTATGGATGCTTTTAGGATTTCGTGGAACTATATCCAGAACTAGAAGAATAACTAAAAGTAGATTTTAAACCAGCGATAAAACAAGAATCAGAAGAGCAAGAGCGAGACATCAGAAAATTGACCCCAAAGTATGGAATTTGAAAAAAGAGTTGTAAAGAAGGAACTATGAACTTGTTTTAAAGAAATAAAAGGTATCCAGTCTAGAAATAAAAATGAACTGCTTTCAAAAGGTGTCGAAATTAACCATTGAATAAGAGAAAATAGAAGGCTCTAAAAATGCAAAAAAATGCAAACAAATGCTCATTAATTTACTTACTCTATAGGTACAATTTATCGGTGTAGGACCGTGATTTCAGTCAATTGGCCTCGGACATTACTTTCTTTTACCTTCTATAGCTTCTTCTTTTTTATTTTTTAATTTCTAAGCAACTATTAGCAACTATTAGCAACATTTTTTTTTTCTGGTTCAATGTCAGGGGCTCG
>NKZY01000736.1:0-63954 GCA_002374555.1 Metschnikowia mauinuiana | reverse complement strand
AGGACTACAAATCCAGATTTTATCAAACTCAAATTTACCTAAAAAGATACTCAACAAATTTCCAAATTTCCCAAATGTTATTTTAATCGAGTTTGTCCGGGACTAGAAGATCATCAAACGGTTTCTATGTCCATGTCCAAGGAGATCCAGTGGTTTCCTGGGATGTAGAATTTCTTCCAATGAATAGGAATCCATAAGGTTCGGTGTCAAAGTCCCAGATCACAGTCCCAGATCAAAATCCCAGATCCAAGTCCCAGATCCAAGTCCCAGTATTAGTCCCTTTGTTTTCTGACTTAGGGTGTACTGGTCTGACTGTAGCCTTTGACCTGTCTCCATCCATAATTCCTGGAAAAGAATGCTATACAGTTTAGACAGAAAGACGACAGAACGACGACAGAAATGACTCGACAGAAATGACTCGACCGAAATGACTCGACAGAAATGACTCGACAGAAATGACTCGACAGAAATGACTCGACAGAAATGACTCGACAGAAATGACTCGACAGAAATAACATCGACCATTGCTATAAATAGACAATTGGCTAGTCCCGAGGAGTCAGAAATATGCAGTTGAATTTACTGGAGACAGAGGAACAATATGCAGATGACTCTACTGGATGATCCCGAGGAGTCAAAAAAAATATGTAATTGACTTCTCTGGACTTTTACTGAAATAATCGTCTATTCCACATGATAAATGGGGATGTGTACAGGAATGCAGGATAAGGGTATGTGGGAAAAAAGTTGAATCTATTCATGCAGGTCCTGCACAGAGCACCCTTGGCGTTGCCGAACAATGAATGAAACTCCGCCCCAAGAAATCAGTCCCGGAGTTTCACATTGAGGTGCCACATTCAGGTGCCACACGAGTGATGGAATTTAGCCAGAGTATTGGCTTGAAGTACGAGAGGAATGAATTGAAAGGAGATTGTACGTGTATGCAGGAAAAAGATCATTTCGGGGAACTTACTGATTATTGGTCTACCATGACAAGAGAAATCCTGTATAGTAGATTCCAAGATATCAGGCACTTCGACACATATAGACATATACACTTAGACACATAGATATTGGACATGTAGACATTAGACATTTAGATATGTAGATATCAGACATTTAGACATTTGGACATTTAGACATTTGGACATTTGGACATAAACCATTACCAGACATTTAGACATTTGGACATTTAGATTTTAGACATGAGACACTAGACATTAGACAGTAGACACTTAAAAACTTAGACACTTAGAAACTTAGACACTTATACACTTAGACACTTATACACTTAGACATTCAGATATTAGACATTAGACATTAGACATTAGACATTAGACATTAGACATTGGACACTTATACACTTTTACACTTGTACACTTAGACACTTGGGCATTACCAGACACTTGGGCATTACCAGACACTAGGCCATGCATCCGTACATCCCAGCAAGGACTAAGGTCACCAGATCCCTAATTCCCCGGATTCTTCTGATTCTCTGATTCCCTGATTCTAATTCTTTGGTTATTCGATGATTCTATTAAATTGTTGATTAATCTTTAATGACTAAGAACTAGCGTGGCACATGCAGGAAACCCTCCGAATGACTTTGTTCATTCACCTGACTGGCAGGTTCTTCAGATTAACATCTGAATTCAATGGTCCAAGACCCGAGGAGACTCCAGAAAAGACTTCAGAAGAGACTCCAGACAAGAAGAGGCTTCAGTCCAAAAAAAAAGAGACTTCAAGATCAGAAAAAGGAGATTTCAGACAAGAAGCGACTCCAGACCCGAAAAAGAAAGACTCCAGACCAGAAGAGAGACTTTCAGACCAGAAAAGAGGACTTCAGGATGATCCTCTTAATCTAATCGGGTTTATGATCTTTGAGTCTCGAAAAGTCATAGATTTTTCTGATGATCTTTGAGTCTTATGATCTTTAAGTATGATGATCCTTGAGTCTTATGAAAGTTGAGTCTCACTCGTTGATCTTTATGATGCTTGACTCCCGATCCATGACTCGTAGAGTTGTAGATCTTGATGATCCTTGACTCTCGATCCACAACTCTACGAGTCATGGATCTTACTTTATGATCTTCAGTCTTTGGTGATCCCCAACTCTACGAGTCGTGGATCACTCGTTGATCTTTGACTCGATCCACAAGTCTACGAGTTGTGGACCTCGTTAGTCTTCTCCTGAATCCTCCTGACCACATCGAAATTATACATCTTCTTCGACAGTCCCTTGACTTTATGTGGATTCCGAAGCGCATCCTCCTTGCATTCCAAAATAGCAAGCTTAAGTCTCTCGACTGCATCCGGGGAAATCTGAAAATGGAACGCTATACGTTTTCCCATTAACTTGACTTGATGTTTCTGGGCAAACGCCACAAGCAGTTCATCACTCATATTATTCTTTTTCATGTCCAAAAAGACAAAGTTGGTATCTGCAGGTGATTCTAGGGCAATGTCGTGGCTAGCACAGAATTGGGCCACGTTTTTGGCAAAATCATGGCTTTTCTGGATCAAAGGAACGTTATTCTGGATCGCCAATTGTGCCATATACGTCATGAGACCCACCTGCCGGATTCCACCTCCACACTGTTTTTTAAAGTGGTTGGCGGTGTTGATGAGTTCTTGGGATCCCACCAAAATCGAGCCCATGGGTGCTCCCACCGATTTGGAAAGACAAATTGACACCAGGTCAAAGTACAGACAATACTCCTTAATGGAAATCCCGGTTTCCACCAGGGCATTATAGAGTCGTGCGCCGTCCAAATGGAGCCGGATGCGGTTTGCCCGTGCAAACGCCGAGATTTGCTGGATTTCTTCAAGTGGCATGATGATTCCATGCAACGTGTTTTCCAAACTTATCACTTTCGTCGGGGCGCCATGGATGTCGCCGTCGCTGGGCGTATAGTTGTTCTCCACATCCAGGAGCGTGAGATAGTCCCCGTTTTCAGGGGTCACGGGGTGAACCATGGCCTGGGATAACGATGCCAAGCCTCCTGCTTCGTGTAGAAAAACATGGGCTCGGTGGTCACATAAAATCGAGTATGGAGGCTGGTAGAGGTTTGCCCTTAAGCCGATTTGGTTGGAGAGTGTACCGGAAGCACAAAAAAGAGCTGCTTCTTTGCCACAAATCTGCGCCATCATGTCTTCGAGCTCCAACGTCTTCTGGTCTTCTTTATAGACAGAATCTCCAAGGGTAAGTGTGCCGTTCTGCAACCCGGAAATGACGGCCTGGTTCATGGCGTTGGTGGGGACCGTGAAGGTATCACTGCGGAAATCGTTATGGGTGGGGAAGGCTTCTTGGGCCTGTGCGTCGAGAGTCATATCCAAAGATGTTTCGGGGGTGTTTCAGAGATGCTTCGAGGAGTGAGATGTTTGGGGAAGTTTGGGGTCTTTGAGGTTCAGGAAAAGAGCGGTGGTTCGGACTAGAGGCGGTCTATCGTTTAAGTAATATGTATGACTAATGGATTTGCCGCATGCTGCTTTGCCGCGCCTGTATGCGGGAGATGCTTTTATTCAAAGTGCCTTACACGGGCCAGGGGTTTTGCTCTGCGCCCCGATGGGCGGGGCTCGCAACCGGAGGCCCAGTCTCCGAATTAGCCGAGCATTTCGAGCATCGTGTGCGGCGGGCGCGCGCTATGCGCTTGCGTCGCAAAAACGGGAAACCGTTCGCTCTAAATGGAACTGCATATAAATGGGGGTGAGGCTTCGCTAAATTGATGTGCACTCTCGCCGCGAACCCACCACACCGCTAAACCTACTCAAACTAGCGTCCGCAGATACTTTCCATGCGCACTATATACCGGCCGCAGCCTTCCACTTCACACTATAACGTCTCCAGCCAAACCTCCTCTCATTGCCTCGTCTTTCCGTCACTTCTACTCGGCTCGTCTCTTCCTCACTTCGCCTTGCCTCGTCTTCTTGCCTCTTCTTTTCCTCACTTCTCCTTGCCTCGCCTTATAGGCTCGGCTCGGGCCTCGGCTCGGGCCTCGGCTTTCAGACTCGGCTCGGGACTCTTCTACTTGGCTCGCCTTTCAGGCTCGCCTCTCGGCTCGGGGTCTGCTGCAAACGGCAGAAACTCAGGCGCAAGCCCCGAAGAAGGCGAAAAGTCTCGTTTCCCAGCATCCCGCCAAATCGTACTTCCACTAGAAACCAGGTGACTATGGCCGAGTTTAATGCTCGAAGGTTTCTTCAGCAGCCAAATATTGGTATGCGACGACGGAAGCATCAAATTGGAAAAAAGCCCATTTTCCACCAAACTGCCCGTTTGCGAAAGCGGCAGATTGATTGGGTCCACATTTATAGGAGGCAGAAGAGAAAGTCCAGAGTATGGGCTTCGCGCGTCCATGTAATTTGGCTGCACGTTTGAGCCCCACATTGAGCTCAGTACGTGGTGGTTCTGTGCAGGAATAGAGCTCAGTACGTGATGGTTTTGTGCAGGAATAGAGCTCAGTACGTGATGGTTTTGTGCAGGAATAGTGCTCAGCACGTGATGGTTCTGTGCAGGACCAACAGCCGGAACGGCGCCCGAGTATAACGTTGACGGCTCGCTTACCGGCAGGTGGAGGTACGGGTCCGAGTAGATGTTTCTACCGTTGCCAAACGTGTCATTGTTTCCGTACATGTACTGTCCGCACCCACGGCCGTATAAATTGGCTGGGTCTTCCAAGGAGGAGTTTGGGTACGCGTACTGCATCTGGGCGCCGAGGACATCTTGAGAATAAGAGGTTTGGATTTGGGGGAGATTGGCGGGGATGGAGCGGAGCTCGGGATGGAGATTTTGGGTTATGGATTCGTGCAGGACGCCGTGGGACATGGGCTCGGAGTGGAGGCCATTCACGGGGTTGTGGAGTCCATTCACGGGGTTGTGGAGTCCATTCACGGGGTTGTGGAGTCCATTCACGGAGTTGTGGAGTCCATTCACCGGGTTGTGGAGTCCAGTTCGGGAGGCGTGAAAGGATTCGTTTGCCATGGAAACCATGGGCTGGGGCTCCGAGGGCTTATATGCCAGGCCGAGGTCCGAGGTATATGCACCACCTCGGAGATGTTCAAACAGCCCGGAATTGGGCCCGGATCTGGGCTCGGATCCACTCGAATCTTTCAAGGCATTGGCAAAACCGCCAAATTCAATGCTGGCTTGGTACTCCGAAAGCGGGGCCGGTATATAAGCGCCGTCCTCGGCGCTCCGAGCACTTTCGATGCTATTGTGCAACGCAATGTACCGGCGCAAATGGGCCAGAAACGTTTGTTTCCAAGTATCTTCCTGTGCGGCCAAAGTATCGAGGTCATGGTTGAAGTCCGAGGCCCACTCGGGCTGGAGGTGGACGATTTGCGCTGCGATTTGCGCTCCGAGCTCCGACACTCGGCCCTCGGCGTTCAAAACGGCTTGGGGCTGGGTTGCAAAAGTCTCGGGGTCCTCCGAGGTTGGCTGCTGCATTGTAGATTTCATAAACTGATTGACAAGCGGCTGGAGCTGCGCATAAATGGATTCGGATTCGGACTTCTCGCGCACAGTTGCCGAAAGCAGCTGTTCGACGTCCGAGATGTGCGTTTTTATCCGGCCAAGCTCGGCCTGGGTTGCCCCGAGCTCCTCGGTGGTTCGGGACCTCTCGGAGACGGCCACCTGCTGCAAATGAAGAGCTTTTTCGGTGCATTTCTTGAGTTTCAGCTTCAACTCGGTGAGTTTCCGCACATGAATGTGTCTCCTCAACTCGTAGTTTCTTAAAATCTTGGAGAGTTTAAGTTTTTGGAACGCCAACGCATCCTTGTTTTTCTCCAAACCTTTAAGGTCCAGGCCCTTTTTCGTCCAGAACTCATGGCCTTCTTCAAGCTCTTTTTTGCACCTCTGGTACTCGCTTTGGAGCGCAGTTTCCTCGTCTTGTTGCCGCTGCACAAGAGCATCGGACTCGTTGATAGTCTTGGCGATTTCGACTTGAACTGCTGATAATAACGATACCAATTGCAGTTCCAGGGTGATATTTTTGACCTCGGAAGGGTCGATTTCCGTGCTGATGCGAGCCATCGCGTCGGTTTTCGGCCGGATGTTGGGCAATTCAACATCCACACCCGCCGTCCGCACGTATACCGGTGGAGACTCGGACCGGAAGTTGTTGATGACATTAACGGCCAAGATCTGGATCTTGTAGACGGTGTTTTCATGCAAATGGTTAAGCTTGACGCACGTATGGGCCAACGTGCCTGCATCCTGGCCATTCACCAACACCACAAAGAAAATGTTTTCTTCGGGCTGCGTCGACAAGTGCCAGTGGAGCGAGATGTCGTGTTCGCCGATGGAATGGACGCTGATGATGGGCGTATGCGGGATCTGGATATTCAACAGGCGGGCCAAGCGGTCGGCGGGCGCCAGCAAAAGCTGGAAGCACCGGAACACCATCCAGCAAAGCGATGGGATGACGGTGAGTAGAACCTCGAGCATGTGGGGGCGAACGGTGGCCAAGAACTGGCTCTAGTAGTGACCTTGGGATGACCTTGGAATGACCTCGGATGCGGTCAGTAGGGTGTTGCGCATGAATTTTTCGCGTGCGACCTGCGTGGTGCATGCAGAGTAGACTGCAAAATGCTGCTGAGGCGTAGACCCAGTGTAGAACGGGAAAAAGAAAGGACTGTTTAATGGAGGTAATTGTGGCTGGCCTGGGCGTGGTCCTGTGTCTGTTTCTGTCTCCTTTTTTTGGTGTTGATTGGTCTTCTGGGGGACAAGTATACCACTGGATGGATCCGAGCGCCCCGGCGGCCCCGGAAGGCGAGGAAACTTCTTTGGGTGGTGGCCAAATGAATGTGGAGCCAAAGGAATCTTGGATATTTGAGAAAGTGGCCCGGAAAAGGGGTCACGAATTTCAGGGGTTCGGCCCATAGAAGGTATTGTCCGAAAAAAACAGTCCATTCCAGCAATGAGTAGTGTGAGGAGGATAGTTGGGCATCGGTCAGTTAGTCAGAGACGTGTTTTCAATCTTAGCAGAGACCAGAATCAGAAAATTGGACAAATAGACAAATGGACAAATGGACAAATGAACAATTCCCCCTCTCCACGCCTCCAACCAGACAATCTCAAAACTTTAGAGTCCCGGCGGTCACAAGTGTCAGATAGACCAAGCAGTCGTTTGGTTTCTTCTCACTTTTGGTTCTGGACAGGAAAACTTCACACCAGCAAAAGCTTTGCTGCTCAAAATGGGTCGGATGAAGCCGAAAATCAAGCCGTTTTATTTCGATAACTTTAGCTGTTTCCAGAACCGACTTCTGGGCCTCTGGACCCAATTCGTCACCAAACGTAGGTTCCGCACGACCACTGGCCTAAACCAGTAACGGCAACGGCAAAGGCAAATGCACCAGAGGCTTCCCGTAGTTTTTGGAACCCACCACTGAGAATTGTTCTCTATAAAAGTGGAATAAAAGTTCCACTTTGTTAATTTTCTTGTGTGGAAATTGACTCTTGATTTTCTTGGGCTTGGACATTGTTGAAGTTATGAGACTCGCACATCTTAGGGTGTACTGCATACTGAAACCTTAGAAGAGGACAATGAACATCCAAAGTTTAAAATGCAAGGATACCAATGAAACAAAATTGGAAGAGCCCTTCCTAGATATAAAGAGTACCACCGGCAAACCAGTGACCACTGGCGGACCAGTGGAGGATCTGAAACAAGATACGAAGGAAGAACCAATGAGAGAGAGTCATTCAGGGGCGATAACTCCGAGGAAGGAGTTATTTATCTGGCCTCTGATAGTAATCACGCATGTGGGATATAAGCTCTTGGGTGGTGTTGAAAAAAGAGGGTGTGTTGAAAAAAGAGGGTGTGATGAAAAAAAGGGTGGAAGTTCTGAGAAGCGGATGTGGCTGCAATTTATATTCGCACTCCCCCGCGCGTTTCATATTTTTGCGGCCACAAAACCGCATGTTCCTGCGGTATATAAATAGGCGATCCCCCCCTGTTTATTTTACAGCGTAATCATCCTTTTCTCTTCCTTTAATTATGGCTTTGTTGGATCTATGCCAGTCAGTTGCTTATATAAGGCAGGAGGTTCCCCCGCCTGATCTGAAGAGATCATCAATTCGGCTCTGCTTGTGATACGGAAGAAGATTCCCAAGATTATACAAAGGAAAGGATTCCTAGAGCGGTATACCAGAAGCAAATAACCCAAGCAGAGGAATGAGAACAGAAGTTGCATACCCCAAGGAGTTATTGTTGTTGGCCAATTACACTCCTGTGCCAGATTATGAGAGCGTTGATGTTAACGCACGATTTCCAAGCGAGGGCCTAGAATTGCTCTGGATTTCTTTCCTGTCTCCGCCAATGTGGGGGCCAAACCACTGCTTTGACTCTTTGCTTGTTGAAAAAACCGGAAATTCCTCTCACTTTTTGTGATTTGAACCGGGCCGAATTTCCATTAAAAGTGTCCTCTATACTGACTTATCTGTTACTTTGGCTAGTACAGTCCTGTCCTGTGCAGGTCTAAAGTATACTAAAGTGACATATTTACGGTTAACTGATATTTAGGACTATTAAGAGATCTTCTAATGTTCAATGGAGCCACTTCGGCTGTTTTTGAAGGGTGTGTCCTGGTTTGTTTTGAACAAGATCAACCTGTCCTGCATATACACACGCTTCCCAGCTTTCTTTAGTCCAGTGAACATTTTCGGGGCGGTACTAATGGGAACATCTATTCAGCAGTATTCTAGTGACAAGTGGAGACATTGCTGTTAAAAACCTAGGATGTGGTGGGGTTTTTTTTTTTGGAACAAACTCTGACTGTCCTGCATAGACTCATACGCTTCCCAGCCCTCTTCATTTACCGGGTTTACTCATGTTAAAGATTATTCAAAGATCTTCCAGTGACTAATGGAGCCGTTTTTTATTGCCGCTTGAATCTGGTGGTGTCTTTTTGTGATTAAAATTTGGCCTGTCCTGCATATAATCACGCTTCCTGGCTTTTTTCCGTCTATCAAACACACAATTTAACTTCTGAAACAATTTGAGTTCAAAAATGGTGATTTAACTTCTGCATTAGGTTTTTTTCAGAATTTCTTTAGTCTACCAACTATTCTTTGTTTGCCACAGCGAGATAGTTTTCTGTCCAGGTGGACTTGCCAAATCCGGACTATACAGCCGACTTGGGTATGAAGTTGGACGGAAATGGAAAAAAAGAGACGTGAATGAACCCCTCAATTTTCAAGCCCCGGACATGGGCCCTGGACATGAAACACCCTTTGTCGTCAAAGACTCAGGCCCAGAAAAAACCCGAGAAAAAGAAACACAATGAAAAATCACAACGGAAAAACAATAGAAAACAATGGAAAATCACAACGGAAAAACAATAGAAAACAATGGAAAATCACAGCATCCATTATTATCAACCCATTATTATCAACCCATTATTATCAACCCATTATTATCAAGCGAGATGGTTTTCAAAAAGGGTCCCGAGCTCAGACCCTCGGGTTCGGGTTCGGTTAGACCATCAGTCTCAACTCCCCGAATAATCAGCCAATCATCTGGTTCCATCTTTGACCAGTAATCGATGGGAAAAA
Organism: Metschnikowia mauinuiana; assembly: GCA_002374555.1. Classification (NCBI taxonomy): domain Eukaryota; kingdom Fungi; phylum Ascomycota; class Pichiomycetes; order Serinales; family Metschnikowiaceae; genus Metschnikowia; species Metschnikowia mauinuiana. Next base: position 54,401 of record NKZY01000736.1, on the reverse strand, counting down.
TCGATGGTGGGAAGAATCGGTGTTGAGCCAGTCGTGAGTTCCTTTTTCAGGGTATGGCTGGATGCACCGCACATCCCTGGCCACAGGCCATTGTTTCCATGCATTCGCTTACAGCCATTGACTGCAACTGTGGCATCCTCTCAGCCTCCCCAAAGAGCCGGGAGACTCAGCCTCCCTAAGAGCCTCCCCAGAGAGCCATTTAAAAGACAAGGGCTTGCCTCGTCTTTCTTATGACTCATCACATTCCAGAACATCTTCTCTAGTCATGAAATTCGCCACCTTGTTCCTCATTGCATCTGCCGTCTTGGCCATGCCTACCGGCGAAGGTTCCAACCCCGAGCTCGCCAAGAAGGATGCCGCTCCAGCTAACGGGGGCTTTGTTTTCCCAACTGAAGATCAGGACGATTCATGGAGCCCCAACTACCGTTTCAGAAAATCCCAAGACAGAAACAACCTCCCAGCAAAACCAACCGCCCCAGCAAAACCAGCCAAACAAGCCCCAGCAAAACCAGCCGAACAAGCCCCAGCAAAACCAGCGGAACACCCTTTCACGAAGGCAACCGACGAGAAAGGACTTCCTTGTGCCAGCTTCGACAACGGCAGAGAACTCGTGGACGTTCCCGAAGTTTGCTGGAAGCCAATCTTCTGTAATGGTAACCGCGTTCATAACAGGGTAAAGTGTACTTTGAAACACAAGGAAGACTGGACCAGGGCCTGGGTACTCGACTACTTTGAAGGTTGGAACGATGATTGTGTCGGTAATATCATTTGCAGGCCCGAGGACTGGTACTGGGCGTAGATGATAGAACCTTTTTTTTTCAATATCAAACAGAATTATTCCGTTTTCCTTCTTTCATTGTAGATAGGCCCACGAGTGGAGGGATGCATGGCTTGAAATGGCAATCAAACTAGCTGTATTGACTGTTTGGTCGGTTCAGTAATCGACTAGGAGCTTGCTCAATGCCCGAACATTTAAGTACTGAAAGCTTAGCTTCCAATTCGGCTAGATACCGAGATTGACAACCAATGAATCAATCGAGTAGCAGTAATCCTTTCAATCTCATTGATCTTCTCTTCAACTTAGGGGTGTTTGTATCAAATACTCCACTCTTAAAACTCTCTGAATCAAGGCGTCATATTAGAAATTTAGCTCAGCAAAGAGAAAATCAAAGAGTGTGTTGAAGAAGAAATTGTAGACTGAATTATATTGGTGTAAAAAGCTGCAAAACTACCCGGGGATGCGCGCCCTTATATACTACGAGCTGCATGTTCGGTGGCAAAAGCACATGCAGCCACAAACACAAAGATAAGATGCTGCAGATCTGAAACAAGCAGGATAATTTCGGGGTATATAAAGCAGGCCGTGCCCTTTAAAGGGATACGCACTGTCATATTTTCATTTTGGGTTCGGTAGAATTGTTGATCAACAGAGCCCGTATGGTTGGAACCGGTCTATATGCAGGCACACCTAATAATGTTAGTATAGCTGGACTATTCGGGATACTACGATTTTCATTAGAGACCAATATTGAAATTTAAGTGGAAGCAGTGACATTTGGAATACAGCCCATCTCTGTGTAACAACTGTCTAATCTGTCTAGTTATGTCTACTTTGTCTAATCTGTCTAATCTGTCTAATCTGTCTACTTCTATCTACTAACTCTCTAATGACTATCGCTCTAAGTTTATCTTGTTGATGCAATGGACTAGAGTCTAGTGACAATTGAGAGCTGGAGTGTGGAGCCTCAATTCTAAAGTCTAGACTAAACGAGAATCAAGACTTCACTTATAACTGAACCAGACAGATTCCAGACTAGATTAGCGATCTTCAGTGTCCATCCACGAGGCGGCACATGCCAACACCAGGTACAATATGCCGAGCACCAAAAACGGCGCAAAGACCCAGTGGTCACTCCAGACGCCTCCCACCTTGGCCACCAAGAGAATTCCCACTCCGCCGCTCAAACTATAGAGCCCAGTGATACTGCCGATAACCCTGTGTTCTTGCTCTAGGGGTTTTCCTGCACGAGAGACCAAACTCATGGACGAGATCACCGCGCCAATCTGGGCAGTCCCAAAACAACAAACGGCCACGAAGCATAAGACGGTACGTGGATCGTAAACTTGGCTACCACTGCCGAGAATACAAAGAAGGAAACAACCGAAACCTCCTAGGGCGCCTGCATAGAAGAGCGCCTTCCCACAACCATATTTTTTGGAGTCAATAAGAATTCCCCACACCGGAGTCAACAAGAGCGCCACGGTGGAAGATACTCCCGAGAGAATGGCCAGGAAAATGTATGCATTATAGCAGTTTCCCGAGGTGGTGGGCTTATCTGCAGTCCCACAGAGTCCATTCCGAGTATAAAATTGGTACACCATCAACGGAATGAACATCAGCGAGGTCACGGTTGCGGCACGTGCCACAAACCCTCCAGTATAAGCCAACTGCAATTTCTTGCTTTTTTTCGAGACTTGGATGGCGTCGGCCATGAGTTTCCAGTACGAGTGCTCGGGCATATCGGCATAGGGGCTTCTTCCGGCCTCTCTTCTCCTCTGGATGCAGTCGTACCCGAATCCATACACCACAACTCCACATACCATTGAAAAGATGCCGAGAATGCAATAAGTGGTCTGAAGACTGTGGCCAGCACTCCATGCAGGATTCCACTGGGAAAGACGGATTGGAAGCGTTAAAAAGAACGACACGGAGAAGATGGCGCCGAGTCCCGTGCATATTCCAAGCAATGCCGAGAGTTTGCCGTTTTTCCCGGTATCTGTATTTGGAGAATCGGACTCTAAGCGTTGTTCTTCTTGTTCTTCTTGGTCGTCGGAATCGGGGAGTCCTGCATACACGCCCCGCTCCGGGTCGCTCTCTCTCCCCTTCCAAAACTGCAATTTCCGCCACTCAAAATCAGAATTATTGGCTTCATGGAGCATCACAACAGCCACTCCCATTACCCCCGACATCCCCACAGCAAAAAGCGCCCGGAAAAAATATAGTTCGGGAAAAGTCCGTTTTGCCACCAAGCCATAGCCCAAAAAGGAAATCGCCACCACCACAAACGCAGCCAACTCCGTGACCCGAGGCCCCGACCCAAGCCCGGGTTTTCTCCAAGCATGGCCATTGATCCAATCAACCAACGTTCCCAAAAGGGGCGCCACGGCAATGGCTGTAAGTTCGTCCACTATGGTCAAGGAGCCGATGGCATGGCCGATGTTGTGGGGTTCAATGCCGATGACGTCAGAAAGATAGAAGGGCTGGGAGGACAGGAGGAAGACGGCAAACAGGATGCAGGCGAAGCCGGCGAAGTTATAGGCGACGAGGTTTCGGGCGTTGAACCTCGGATTAAGACTCATGGTGGATGTACATGGAGGAGGAGTGAATATGGGTTGTGGAGAAAGCCGATCATGGAGATACTGCGGGTGGAAGATAGAGTATATCTCTATATGCAGGTTTAAAGTGCGTTATGTGCAAATCACCGGCCTATATGCAGTCCCGCCAAGCAATCCACCACCACTTCTTCAAATCACACTCTTATTTTTCTGGTATATTCATAGCCAGGGATTGGCTAGGAAGAATTACCAGCTGTGTGTACTGCAGATAAAAGCTTTTGGTCTTGTCTTCCTTCTTCACACGCTTAGACAGGTGTACTTAGACAGAAGGACAGATTAAATAAAAGTTTGGACAGATTAGACAAACTGGATAAAGACTTTGGACAGATTCGACAGATTCGATTAGGAGAGAATTGGACAGATTGGACAAATTGGACAGATTAGACAAATTGGACAGATTAGACAAATTGGACAGATTGGACAAATTGGACAGATTGGACAGAAAGAAAAAAAGACAGAAAGAATGAGACGATTTTGACTCGACAGATTAGACAGACTAGATGGTTAGAAGGAACAACAGAAAGACAAAAAGTTGGCTCAGACTAGACAGAAAGACAGATTAGACAAAAATGTCTAGACAGACACAGGAATTAAATGACACTCAGTCAAGTCTCTAGTTATAAGCCCTTCTTTCCTATTTCTCCAATCCAAACCCCTACAATCCCGTGATTCACTCCAGAATACCCTTTTTTCGTCCAAATTACCGCTTTTTCCTCCACATTTACCCTATTTTCCTCCACGTTTACCGTAATTTACCGTAATTTACCCACAAATACCATTCTCTTAACCTCAACTGCCTCACTCTCCCCCAAAATACCATTTTCGTCTCGAAAATACCCCAACAATACCCCAACAATACCCCAAAGTACCCCAAAGTACCCCAAAAATACCCCAAAAACCCTAAAATTACCCCAAAAATCCCCAAAAACTCGGAATTTCCTCCCAATCTCCTTCTGAATCCCCTCCTTCACTCTCTGCATAATTATCATCACAGGCAATCTACTAAACCGAGCCTAGGCTTCCAGTCAGCCGGATCCTTTCCGCATACAGTAGGATAATACACGAGAAACTCACTAGGCCAACCAAATCCAACCGGAAAAAAGGCCAAATTTTCACCTCCATATTTCATAATCATGTAAATTGAAATCGAATATTTTTTTATTACTGGGTCGTTCTTTTCCAGATTTCTGTGGTTCGGATATCCCCGTCTTTTTCGTATTTTTTATCAAAACCTCCCGGTGGCCTAGCTGGTTAAGGCGCAAGACTGTAATGGACCGAAATCTTGACATCGGACGTTCGACACGTCCCTGGGAGTTTTTTTTGCAAGAATTTCTGCTGGAAAGTGCAGTTCCTTGATTGCAATTGCTGAATGCTCTGCAACAGACTGCAGATAAGTGCAGCGGTACTGTAAATAAGGGAAAGGTACTGTACATAAGTGCTCGAGGACTGTATATAGACGTGTATTCCTGCATATAACGTCGATAGCGCATAACTTACACTCACTCACCAAATAATCTCTCTATACGTTGATGCATCAGAAATGCCTTTCGAACAATATCTTTGGGTTAGTGCATTCCTAAGGGCGGTAGTGGAATAATTAGTAGCCCCAAAGTGGTTCTTAAAAGTACTTCTCAAATAGTATTTCTGAGAGTGTATTCTTAAGTGTAGTCCTTAAACCAGTCCTTAGAGTATGGTTTTTACAATGGCAGCTCCTGAAGTAGTCTTTCTTTAGGTGTAGACTTAAAGCAGAAATCCTCAGAAAACAAGTCCTTAAAGTGGTTCTTAGAGTGTAACCTGAAGAAGTATTCCTTAGAGAACAACTTTTTGAAGCGTGGTTTTCAAGTAGTCATTGAAGTCTTCCTTAAGGTTGTTTTAAAAGTGCGTTCCTAAAATCAGTAGTCCTCAAACTATATTAAAGATCTTGAAGTAGTTCTTAAAGCGCATCTTAGGGTGAACTGGTGCTTGAAGTTTATTCCTGAAAATAGCAGTGGAAGAATTAGGATTTCGTAGAGCCGTACTTCTTAGAGTGTGGTTCTTAAAGAAAGTTCCTTTAAATCCTCCTCAATTAGTGTTCTTGGAGTATTCCTTAGAGTATTCCTTAAAGTATTCCATAAAGAAGTGGTGGAACAAGTAGTAGTCCTTATTTAGTAGTCCGTAAAGTGGTTCTTCAAGTAGTTTTTAAGGTTGTATTCCTTAGAGTCCTCCTTAGAATAGTCCTTACAATAGTTCTTAAAAAATACTTTAAGTAGTGTTTAGAGTAGTTTTTAGAGTCTTTCTTACGGTATTTCTTAAAGTAGTCCTTAGTGTTAAGCGTGAACGTCTCGCAAGGCATTCCCGTACTGCATAAGCATGGAATGCGCATGCAGTATGTTTCAGATTAAACAACTTAGACATTGGACTGGAAAGAACAATGTTGGTCTGTGCTCATCTAGCCAATTATAGAGCTCTCGTCTAATGAGAGTTAGACGAGAGCTGGTCCCCGTCTAACTAAGAGGTACGTGGTCTCTACCTGAGGGAATATATAAGAGGCGAGCCAGTCGCCTTTATGTAGAGGGTGTACTGGTCTATCTCTAGTACTTAGTAACAAACAACAGAATACAAATTACTAATATGATTACTGAACTTCCACACTTGATAGAGTTACTCAAGAGCAACGAGATAAGTGTTCCATCTTACGCGAAAGTTTACGCTAACGCGTAACACTTAGAGTGTACTTCTTAAATTAGCAGTGAAATAAGTAGCAGTGAAATAAGTAGCAGTGAAATAAGTAGTGTTTTTTAAAGTAGTACTTCTTAGAGTCTATTCCTTGGAGTGTAGTCCTTAAGTGGTTCTTAAGTAGTTCTTCGGTGTATTTCTCAAAGTTCAATTTTTATGTGCAACTTTCAGAGCGGAAACATTCAATCTTGATGTATTACGTGTTCAAAAAGCAGACATCAAGACCACTCAACCCGTGATTGCGCCCATTGCTGTTAGCTACACCCTGTTATTATCAACCATCCATCTTGCCTTAATCAACTCAAGCATCATGAGGTGACCGGACTTGAGATCTTTACCATTGCATTCGAAATAGTGTAGTTGTCCAGTCTATAGTAGAGGGTATGGTAAACTTAAAGGAATGCTTAAAGTGTAGTTCTTAAAGTGGTCCTGGAGTGTACTTCGTCCTCCAAGGACTTTTTAGAGTACTTCTTAAAGTATTACTTAAAGCATTACTTTTAGTTCTGAGAGTAGAGTTTTAGAGTAGCATTTCCTAGAGTATTAGTGGTAGTAGCTCGAAACGTATTTCTTAACGTAGTCCTTAAAGTGTAATTTAGTAGTTCTTAAAGTAGTATTTGTAACGTAACGTAGTGGTGGTGGAAGAAGTAGTAATTCTCAAAACTTTCCTTAAGCTTTCCTGGAGTATTTCTTAAAGTAGTAGTTAAGTAAGTAAACTTTTAAGAGTGTAGTTCTTAGTTAATGGCCTTAAAGTGATTCTTGAAATTTTCCTTAAAGTGGTTCTTGAAATACTCCTTAAAGTGGTTCTTGGATGATTTGATCAGAGCTCTAGAGACGGTTAAGTAGTCCATCCATATGAACTTATGGTAGTCCTCTAAGACTTTGCTAAAAGGAGTAGTTAATCTTCAAATGGAAATTTGAAGACTGAACTGGGAAAGGTTCCAGTACACCCTAAAATTACAGTCATTACTAGTATCGTCATTACTATCAATGGTGGAGTACTCCTTAAAGTGTTTCTTGAAGTAGTTTTTAAGGTGATTAAAGCATGTTTCTTAGAGTAGGATTTCTTGAACCAGTCCTCAGAGTGCAGTCCCTAAATAATAGTCCTTTATTCCTTCAAATGGTCACTAGATTATTTCTTAAAGTAGTCCTGAGAGTAGTGAGAGTAGTACTTCTTAAAGTGGACTTCTTGAATTAGTAGTTCCTAAAGTAGTAGTGGAATAAGTAGTATTCTTAGAGTCTAGTTCTTAAAGTTGAATTGTAATAAGTAGTAGTCCTTAAAGTAATATTTCTTAAAGGGTCGTTCTTAAGTAGTCCTTGGAGTTTTCCTTAGAGTATTCCTTAGGGTCTTGTTCTTGATTATTCCTTAACGAAGTCCTTAACGAAGTCCTTAAGTGTAGACACTATAGACACTATTAGACAGTTGGAGTATTAGCGCACACGAGGCCGTGGATTTTTCTTCTCTTTATTAATGCTTGATTCTTCTTGTTCTACTTTTGCTGGCCCAGCTATTCGTAGAAACCGGCCCTGGGCCCGTGCCTGGACCCTCCCCCTCTTTTCGTGTGACCGTCTTTGCACTGTCCACTATTACGTTTTTTTGGCACGGGTCAAGATGTTCCAAGTGGTATTTTTTAAAGACGCTCCAGTGGAACTTGGTTAAAGTTGCAATCCTGCTTGCGATTCCTGACAAGTCCGAGTCTTTTTTTTTCTGCATGAAAGTAGTCAATGGTAATCCTTCGCCGCAAACCTTGGCCTTAGGAGCTGGAGGTTCTGTGGATGAGGCATAGCTAATTCCAGCAGAGATTTCTTTGAAAAACACTACTCCAAGTACTTTAGTACTACGCTATAATCCACTACTACTCTACAGTCTACTAGTAGTAGTGCCAGTACTAATACTGAACTGATACTTCGTTATGCTACTAATATTCTGACCACTACTTTTTCAGACTACTAATCTTTCTGATTTCTACTATTATCTTAAACTGGTACTTCTTCAGTATACTACCACCACTACTATGCACTGCTCCTACTTCTTTATGCTATCATTCCTACTACAACTAATACTACTACTAATTTTCTGAGTACTAATTTATGTATACCTATATTCCCGTCAAACCATGGACCAGTACACCCTAAGATTCGTTGTATCCGAAATCAGAGACTGGGGTCAGTTCTGGACGTGAGTAACCTCTGTGTTAGGGTCGAAAACAACATTTCTCACAAGTTGTACTGAAATACTTGGAATGTTTCTTGTCCATTGGATGTTTCCGTTGTTGTCTGTCACGACAGCAGAGACCTCGTCCTGAACACGGCTAATGTTCTCAGGCTGGAGGCTTTTACTTCGTGATCAAATGCCTTTGTTGAAGGAATAAGTATTTCTTGAGGCACTTCAAGGTGGTATTTCTTATAGTGTGTTCCTGATAGTAGTCCTTAGAGTATTCCTTGACGTATTTCTTTGAGTATTCGTTAGAATAGTAGTTTTTAGGGTCTAGTTCTTAAATTATTTCTTATAGTATTGCTTACAGTAATAGTTATCAAAGTGTAGTTCTTATAGTAGTATTTGTTGGATAATGGTCCTTAAAGTGTTTCTTCCAGGAGTTTCTAAGGTGGACTTTCTTTAAGTATGTTCCTTAGAGTAGTTCTTGAACCAATATTCCTCCGAGAGTAGTCCTTAAATAAAAATCCTTAAGGTAATTCTTAGAGTATTCCTAGAGTCTTCCTTAAAGTCTTTCTTACAGTATTTCCAAAGTAGTCCTTAGAGTGTAGTTCATAAATAAGCAGTTCCTAAAGTAGTAATGGAATACGTAGTAGTCCTTAACTTTTTTGTAGTAGTTCTTAAAGCGCATTCCTTAAACCAGTTTTTGAAGTGGTTTTCAAGAAGTTATTAAAGCGAATTCCTCAGAGTGTATTCCTTAAAGTGTATTCCTGAGAATAGTAGTGAATTAAGTAGTAATTCTTAAAGTAGTACTTCTTAGAGTCTGGTTCTTCCAGTGCAGTCCATAAAGTGTCGTTCTTAAAGTATTCCTTGGAGTATTCCTTGGAGCATTCCTAGAAAATTCTTTAGAGTAGTAGATCTTCGGGTCTGGTTCTTAATCATTTCTGAAAGTAGTCCCTAACGAAGTCCTCAAAAACGTCCTTGGAGTGTAGTGGAATAAGGCGTGATTCTTAGAGTGTCTTGAGAGTAGTCCTCATAATAAGTTGTCCTTAAAGTGTTTCTTGAGGCACTTTTCAAGGTGGTATTTATAGTGTGTTCCTTGTCGTGTGTTCTTTAGAGTAGTAGCCCTTAGAGAAGTCCTTGGAGTGTAGTGGCCTAAGAATTTGTAAAAAGGCGTGTACACGGCTGGTGCTTCAACTGCACATTCCATAGAGACAACGTAATAACACGCGGGTCTAAGGAGCAGGTCCCGGAAAAAGTCCCGGAAAAAGCAGGAAGTCCGGAATGGATTTATTCGCAGGCCAGCACTTTTGGTTACGGCTCCAAATCAGCAAAAGCAAATCAGCCAGATTGTGCATTAGATCAGAAAGATTGGCTAGATGCAGTAATGGACTAGAGACTCCGAAAAAGGGAGAGACACAGAAAAATGGAAAGACTAGTCAAGTCGTTAATTTGTACAATCGTTGAGACAAGTTTATTTTACCATGGTTCCAGACTCCATTACGTCACTGTAACGTCCGATAGTGACATCATTAGTAGTAGTGACATCATTAGTAGTAGTGACATCATTAACTGTTTCATAAATTGTATAATTCTTACCTTTTCTTAGAAATTGATAGTGAATCTTTTTTTTATATTTATTTAGATAACTTGTCAGTCGTTAGACCATTGTCAAGGATCCCCCATTGCACTGTTTATGAGAGTTGATTTAATTCTTTCAATGATTTACTTTTCGCGGTTCGCAGTTTTCGCACTTCTCGCAGTTTTCGAGGTTTTCGCACCCAATCCATCATAACTGCTAACTATTGCACTTTCAACACTGAAATCTCACGAATTCCCTGGTATTAAATCCAAAAGTATCTGTGTACAGGACACAAAAATCATAGGGCTCGATTCCTCAATATGGTGTTTAAGACTATACGCTCTAATGGTTATGAGAATACCACTCATTACTTATCTGGGTTTGAATCCCATTGTAATCTACTTATCATTGGATAAACTCAAATAACGGGGGTTTTCATCGATACTTCTGATTATGATGTTAATTGATAATGTACAAGAAAATGACTAGAATTTTTCTTATGCTAGAAGAAGAAATTGCCTTCACATTGTCTTCTGTGATGAGTCTCGTGCACCATATCAAGAGGTCGTGCGCGGCACACATTATCTTGACCCACACCATCCTGTCACCATATCGACATAATGTTGGTTGGAAACAACTGTATAAGCTATTATACAATGCCGTATAAGTATTGGAGAAAACCTACCGGTTTTATAGAATTCGGGGTCGTTCAAGCACTCATAAATGTTGCTCCTGCACATAAACAAATACAAGTAGAATTAGTCGACTCTCACACTGAATCTAAAGGTCCAGATATTCTTAGAGTCATCAATAACCAATTTAATTTAAAGAGTATGCCATATGGTTTGATTCTGTTATGAAAATGCTATATGCAGTACCACCAAGACTTCAGTGTATCCATCCACACGTGTCATAGTTGCTCTACTAGTAGCTGTCACATTGTATAGTGGTAAAGAGTAGTGGAATAGTTTAGTGTTCCCTGATTTCAAGACAGTCGGCCATCCCCAGAGAAATCCCCACACTGTATGCAGGAAATTTGAAAATTCCAATCGTTACATCTTTCCACAAGCAAATGCATCTCTTCCACAGTGTTTTCTATTTTCAGTTTTATTCAGAAACGGACTCAATCCACATATATCACCGAGATGTAGACTATGGCCTACTCTTCCTGCACATAACTCTTGGTTGTTCCTGCACATAGCACTTAAGTTCCTAATTTGGCTTAAAATTCCTAAATTACGGTTTCCAATTTGCACAGTCTTCTGAACTCCCTACTCTAAAAGGAGAACTGCCAGACCATGGCGTTCCAAACGGGTCTGGCCAATCACTACAATCCATAGCCTACTATGCAGTACCAGACATTACTTACTGAAAATACTCCATAGTCTCTACTCGGACGAGATATTCTTCTGGACAAGATCGATTGCTTGAATTTATGCAATGGCCGGATCATAGAAACTCTGGAGAGTACCACCGTTCTAGACCAGTACACCCTAAGATTCAGACTTCAGACTGTTCCTCGTTGTTGTACTTGATTGTTTCCAAGTATGGAATTGGGATAGGTCACGTGGGACTCGTGTACACAACAAATCAGTGAAATCGGGGAAGGACATTCTGAAAATTCGGATGGCATATCTGGATGGAAGTAACCGACATTTGTCTCGCCTCAACTCTCTCCGTTCATCTCCAACCAGAGCCACTTGCGCCAGAGCTCGCCGGCCTCGTAGATAATACTATCCATGTACTCGTAGGTGAACCTGTACTCGGAGGTGGGAATGGCGCCCTTCAACTTGTCCTTTTGCTCCTGGTACTTCTTGTACTTGTCGCTGAGCTTGAACAGCTTGGCCGGCAACCGCAGGAGGAACGTGCGGATCTCGTGCTGGTCCAACTCCACCAACGTGTGTTCCTTGGCCTTGAGGAGCGAGAGCGACACGAACACGAGCTCGATGTGTGGGTCGATGATGGCGAACGGAATCATTTTCTTGATCTTGCCATTTCCCTCCGTGGACTGCAAAGACCCTTCCATTTCTTCAACCTCTTCTTTAACTTTATCGTTCTCTCCTCCAACCATTTCCTCTTTCTTTTCCTCGCTGTCGCCTTCCCCATCAAGATTCAACTCTCCGAGCAAGTAATCCATAGACTCACCCATCTTTTCAGAGCCCTGGTCACCCATCTTCTCAGAGCCCTGGTCCATGTGGCTATCCTCAACGGACCAGAACGCATCGGGCCCCAACTTGTCAAGCATTTCATCGGGAATGTTGAGCTTGCCTGTATAGTAGTTCAGGTCCAACTCCACCTTGCGGCTCTCGGCCCTCCAGCCCAACATAAGGTCCCACACCCGGCCCCGGTCCACACGCGACCACACCTTGGTGCCACAGTACTTGAGCCACCAGAGAACCCACTCATCGTCGTACAGCCCGAACTTGTTGAGGATCTGCTCCTCCTGGAAATAGGCATATAATTCCGGGAGCAATTTCTGGAAAATGTAAATGAAAAACGACACTCGTTCCTCAATGAGCCCGCCCTTCACTGGCAACGTGGATTTATCGAAAACCATGGACTTCTGGCTCTGCCGCTTATTGGCCACTTCGGGAGAATGCAACAACACCAACGTCAACCGTTCAAAGGCCTCGTGGAACTTCAAGTTGCAAATGTGCTCATCGTCAAGAAGCTCGTTTAAAAACCCCCGTAATTCCGGCACAGACTCAATGTACTCCTCGTAATCCTGGAACACCAGGCCAATGCAGCTATGTTCCTTGGACGAAACGTCTCGCCCAAGAAGCACCCACGGCTTGTGGGGGATGGGAGGGAACCATTCGGCCAACCCTAACGCCATCCACGTGAGCGCCTGGTCATACTTGATGATGCGGCCCCACTTGTTGATGAATTTGAGCACCGAACTCTCCAAAATATCGAAAAGCTGCAGTTCCGTCTGCAGAAGCGGTTCTTCCGAAGACGAAAACGCTATTCGGTGCATATACTTGCGGAGATCCTTACGGATCTTATGCTGGAGGTGTTTTTCCGCATCCTCCGAATCGCTATCGGACAGGAGCTTCTCCTTATCAAACTGGTCGGGCTGGATGAACGGATTCACCACAAAAGGGTGATGTTTGAGCAAAACGGCCCATACTTTGAACCGTAAAAACGGCGGAACGCCTTTCTGACGCGCCAAAAGCGCCAAGCCATGGTGGTTTTTCGCCCGGAGGTACGTCTGATACTGGGAAAACACTTCGGAGTCACATTGGAAGCTTGGCGGCGGCGGAGGCTTGAGAGAGCCCGTTCCGGCGTCGGTAGACGACGACGGACTGGTGTTTTGAGACACGGCGGGGTTAAAAGACATGACGAATATACCGGAGAAAGTCTAATGCATTGCGGACGAAATCCAGCTGGGTCGATGGGGGGAGGGAGAGATGTGTAATTTGTCGTCTGCGCTTATATGCAGGATTAGAACAATCAAAAAGGAAATTGAAGCAGATCAAATGAAACCAACACAATTCTATTCTGGGAGGATTCTCGGATTAAACTGCCTATTTCGATGACTTGGTTCCGGATTGGGTTTCCTGATTCGGAGATTATTTCCCTAAGTCTTCACTAATATGGGCTCGACTCTCGAGTTGGCAGGGCAAATCCGAGGATGTTTTGGCGATGTCTGGTGGAGTAAACCGGGGTTGGCGGAATAAACCGGGGTTGGCGGAATAAACCGGAACGGAACAAAGAGATCCGAGGGTCACTAATCGGGAAGGTGGTCCTGCACAGAACAATCGGTGGCGGTGGTCTGCAGTCAAGTCAGGCACAGTTTTTGGGGGTGTGACGGGGTCACTAGTTTATCCTAAGATAAAGAGGAGTCTCTTGGCGAGTAGTGGAGGAGAAATTCTCATTTCGCATAAAAAATCCGGGTGTATATGCAGGAACCCGTACATCCCCCATATAATTTTTTTCAGCCACACTTTAACACCAAACTAGATTTTGCCAAAAAAAAAAAACATGTTAGAGCTAATTAGGGCCTTTGGGCCGGTGCTTTGCTTTAGGGATCTTGGGGGGAAGGGGGGAATTTTTAGTGGTAGAGCTGAACCTGCATATAACTAATTTCTTTGTTGCCTGCACATAAGTTAGTTCTGAGATAGTTGCATACAGTAGTTACAATTGTTTTTGGACTGCATATAGTTGTTTGTTGATTCTGCATATAATGTCCCCGGAGACGGTGGAGATCACACGAGATGTCTGAAACACCAGCGTACAAAGAAATCGGGGTATATGCAGGTCTCGGCTGTCTCGGCTGTCTCTCGGGTATTTAACATTCAATACCCCCAATGTCCGACCCCCAAGTCAATCCCAAAGTAAAAGTTACTGAAATAGGAAATAAACAAAAACAATTCTTTGTTTGGTTTTCATATCCAGTCCTTCTCCGATCCCTCCCCCTTTTTTTCCTCCGCTGATCTTCTTCTTGTCTTGCAATTCCGGTATGGCGCACGGATAAACTGTGCACTCCCAAACACTTGCTGCACGCTATATATAATCCAGGTTGCTGGAATTCATGTCAATTCCTCACAGACATTTTTCATTCATCCATTTAATTCATCCATTTAATTCTTTCGGCAAATTTCGATTCTTTCGGCGAGTTTCATCTCTATAACCCGGTCCCGTCAATTCTTCCGGCAAGTTTGGTCATTCAGCCAGCTTCTGATTTTCATTCCACTCTTCGCATCACACCGGTTTGTACTAGTTTCAGTTCTAGTTAAACCTCTTGAGTTGATCATCTGGTCTCCTTGATCTTTGCTTCAGTCACGTTCTCCAGCTTCAGTCACGTTCTCCGGCTTCAGTCACGTTCTTCCAGCTTCAGTTCTTCAAACCCAATCCCCAATTCCTGCTTGTAATGTTCAGGCAGCGGTCCTTGGGTAGCATTATCCGAAATGGTATGTAACTCCCAAACTTTTCTTGTTTTCATCACTAACCACAGCCTTGTATAATAAACTGAGCGGCTTGCTGAGTCACCAGCTCGGAGACCTTGTTGCCATGAGTTATGATTCCAAAGGCCTCTTGGAGCTTGAGGCGCAGCTTTACGCCCAACTCTCCAAATTCACGGTGCTCAAAACTCGGGGCCGAGGCCTGCTCCATCGGAACCTTACCTCACAGAATTGCCAGAATTGCCAGGTTTCAAATTCCCTGCTAAATTACAACCTCAATTCCAATGGATATGCTTCTTTGCCGCCTCAGTCAACAACAACCCCATTAAAACTCTCCAAATCCAAATCCATGGAGTTTTTATCTGGAAACGTTAAACCCTCCATCATAGACACTCTCTCCAGCCACTTCCGCACTGACGTCAATATCACGGTGCTCAAGTGTCTCACCATCATCATTTATTTGTGCCAAACGGGCTCGTCCGATTTCTTTGCATGGCTTGTTTCGCTGTACCGCGTCTTGATCCTACCCATTCGCAACTTTGTCTTTGACGAGCCCCTCTCACGCGCCATTCAACAAAAGACCCTGTTGGTTATTGAGTATTGCGAGGATCTGAAGGTGCTTGCGCAGGCGCGCACTTTCGGGAAAAGCCTCAAGCGGCAGTTACAGCCTGGAATAGTCAGCCTAGCTTAGTAAGCCTGGCTTAGTCATCTCCCATGGCCTGTATAATGGGGGTGGGGGGTAGGATTAGCTGCCATTATTGCCTGTCTCACGGGTGAGAGACTAGTACCTGAACAAACCACTGTAGTCAGTTATTCCTAATGGAGTCAGTGATTCCCAATAAAGTCAGCTGACCAGCAGTCCCAATGGCAAATGGTGGTTGGTTGTCAATTAGACGGCCGTCAATCGCGGGCACATTCCCGGTTTAAATAGATTTCCTAATAAATAATATTCAATTCTGGCCCAAACCAAAATTTAGACTCCAATTGTCCTTCCAGTCATGACACTATCTAATACAATAGATTTATGCAAGACATTGTTTCATTGTTTGAATTCAATGCTTTGGATGCTTGATTATTCGTAAGATTGCAGGATGTTGCTAATGCAATGGGCGAGTAGATGTAGTTAAGACGGGCAATCCCATGGCTTTCGAATCTTTCCCGTTGTTGATCAGCCGCGAGAAATTGCGAGCACCTAAAAAAAGAAATATTGAAATAACGCGGCTGTTTCATCGTGGTCCCACAAATACACCTTTTCAACCCCGCACGGATATGTGACCAGCTGCATCTCTGAAACACTGCACGAGTTGCATGTGGGAGAGCAATTGAGTAATTTGCGCTCGTGTCTGGTTGTATTTTCGGAAAACTAAGGGCCCATTTCCGGGCGGGCACGGCCGTGATAAGTACAATCTTGAATTTCTTTTTCCCAGCTTTGTGGTCAATGCGGCGCGCAAGTCCCAAATAGGAAAACAAATAATTGCTTTTTTGCCTCCGCGTGACTAATGCAGGGCGCACGTGAGCACCACCACCCCCTATTGCCTCGCCTATATAAAAGCAATTGCGCCACCACAATCAAAAACATTAAAAAACATACCTTGCAAACATGCAAATTTTCGTGAAAACTTTGACAGGAAAGACTATTACCCTTGAGGTCGAGTCCTCGGACACCATTGACAATGTCAAGTCTAAGATCCAAGACAAGGAAGGAATTCCCCCTGACCAGCAAAGATTGATTTTTGCCGGTAAACAATTGGAAGATGGAAGAACTTTATCCGACTACAACATTCAAAAGGAGTCCACTCTTCACTTGGTGCTTAGATTGAGAGGTGGTATGCAAATCTTTGTTAAGACGTTGACCGGAAAGACTATTACCCTTGAGGTTGAGTCTTCCGACACAATTGACAATGTCAAGTCCAAGATCCAAGATAAGGAAGGAATCCCACCTGACCAACAAAGATTGATCTTTGCTGGTAAGCAATTGGAGGACGGAAGAACTTTGTCTGATTACAACATCCAAAAAGAGTCCACTCTTCACTTGGTTCTTAGATTGAGAGGTGGTATGCAGATCTTTGTTAAGACATTGACTGGTAAGACAATTACCCTTGAAGTCGAGTCTTCTGACACTATCGATAACGTCAAGTCCAAGATCCAAGATAAGGAAGGAATCCCACCTGACCAACAAAGATTGATCTTTGCTGGTAAGCAATTGGAGGACGGAAGAACTTTGTCTGATTACAACATCCAAAAAGAGTCCACTCTTCACTTGGTTCTTAGATTGAGAGGTGGTATGCAGATCTTTGTTAAGACATTGACTGGTAAGACAATTACCCTTGAAGTCGAGTCTTCTGACACTATCGATAACGTCAAGTCCAAGATCCAGGACAAGGAAGGTATCCCACCTGATCAACAAAGATTGATCTTTGCTGGTAAGCAATTGGAAGATGGAAGAACGTTGTCTGACTACAACATCCAGAAGGAGTCCACTCTTCACTTGGTTCTCAGATTGAGAGGTGGTATGCAGATCTTTGTTAAGACGTTGACTGGTAAGACCATCACTCTTGAGGTCGAGTCCTCTGACACTATCGATAACGTCAAGTCCAAGATTCAAGATAAGGAGGGTATCCCACCTGACCAGCAGAGATTGATTTTCGCTGGTAAGCAATTGGAGGATGGCAGAACCTTGTCTGACTACAACATTCAAAAAGAATCGACGCTTCACTTGGTTCTCAGATTGAGAGGTGGTATGCAGATTTTTGTCAAGACATTGACCGGAAAGACCATTACACTTGAAGTGGAGTCTTCAGACACCATCGATAACGTCAAGTCCAAGATTCAAGATAAGGAGGGTATCCCACCTGACCAACAAAGATTGATCTTTGCCGGTAAACAATTGGAAGATGGAAGAACCTTATCTGATTACAACATTCAAAAGGAGTCCACTCTTCACTTGGTTCTTAGATTGAGAGGTGGTATGCAAATTTTCGTCAAGACCTTAACCGGCAAGACCATCACTCTCGAAGTGGAGTCTTCAGACACCATTGACAATGTCAAGTCAAAAATCCAAGACAAGGAGGGTATCCCACCTGACCAGCAGAGATTGATCTTTGCAGGAAAACAATTGGAGGATGGTAGAACGTTGTCTGATTACAACATCCAAAAGGAGTCGACACTTCACTTGGTTCTCAGATTGAGAGGTGGCTTGTAATCAGGGACAGTGGTCGTCGGAAGCTCACCAAAAGTTGCAACTTGCTTTTAATCTAGCTAATTCTAATGATAGACGCTACCTTAACCACTATAAAGTTCTCGTGTAGATGACACTATCCATATGCTAAATCTATAGAGTACGGATATAAATAGACCAGACTAGAAATAAAAAAGTGCTGGCTTTCAGACTGATACAGAGTAGAGATCGTAGTAGAGATAGACCATGGACTATGATGGACATGACTCTATGTTCCTCTTAGGTAGTTATGTGCAGAATAAACCTTATGTGCAGGTCCGCTTGGGGTCCGTTTTTCGGGTTCCAGCAATGTAAGCCAAACCAAAGTTGGTTTGTAGTACCTCAAACAATGGAATATACGTTATGTGAAGTTTCAGCTAATTTCGTCTAGTGTATGGCTAGAAAATGGACTATCCCTCGTGCACTTCTGCATGCTCCTGCATCTAGTCCCCATAGTCCAGTCCATTCTATACATCCAAAGCTACATCTATATAATTCAATGACTACATCCATATATAATTATCTAAAACCGCAACCATATCTATTATATCTAGCCAGAGTAGAGACTAGAGACTAGAGATTACAGACAACGAGAAAGCTAGAAAGGAGAGAACCAGAGAGAGAATTAGAGAACTAGGGAACTACATAACCAGACCACTGGAACTAGAACCTAGAAGCAGGGGAACTACCGAACTAGACAACTAGACAAATAGACAACTAGACAAATAGATAAATAGACAAATAGACAAATAGACAAATAGACAAATAGACAAATAGACAAATAGACAAATAGACAAATAGACAAATAGAAAGATAGAAGGAAAGAAAGATAGACAACTAAACAATCAAAAGCTGGAAAGTAGATACTAGAGATAGAGAGATTGAAGAGATGAGCAGCCAGAGAGACAAGATATACTATTAAGACTAGAGATAGATGAGACTAGAGAGTTGAGGCTAGAGATAGAGACTAGAAATTAAGGAGACTATAGAGTATACCAGTGAGCCTAAAGAGTAGAGAATATGAAATAGAGAGACTAGACTAGAGACTAGAGACTAGAGACTAGAGAGATTCAAGAGATGAGTAAGCAGAGAGACAAGATATTCTAAGATGCGTAGAAAATAGAATATTGAAAATAGAAAATAGAGACTAGAGACTAGAGACTAGAAAATAGAGACTAGAGACTAGAGAGTTGAGACTAGAGAGAGAGTTGAGACTAGAGAGCAGAGTTGGAGTTGAGGCCAGAGAATAGAGAATAGAAAATAGAGAAGAGTAGATTAGTGAGATTGGAGACTGGAGATAGAGACTAGTTTTTTTTTTTTATTCTATTTCCACGTCCACGTTTTAGCTTATTTTTTAATGTTCACCTCACTTTTCGCAGTATTTAGCTTCACTGTGCGAAGTCGCAAACCGTGGGACAGGCTCAACAAAAAGACGAGGATCTACCACCCAAAAAAAAAAATCACCCAGTTCGAAAAAAAATCACCCAGTTCCAAAAAATTATTAAAGAAGGTATTCCATGATTTTTTTTTTTCAGACTCTTTTATACACATGTAATTTTCAAAATACCACGTTCCACCCAATACGGTCACGGTCGTAAGATCTACAATGAGATCTACAATGAGATCTACACTGAGGTCCACTATGCAGGACCAGCCAATACAGTTATAAAAGGGAAATTTTATGTGAACACGGAACTCCGGAAAAAATAAAGTATTGAACTTTTTTAATATTAGAATAAAAGTACTTATAAAGGAAACGGTGATTTATTTAAATGATTACTATAAGTATTGTCATTGACGGATTGAATTGAATTTATTTTTATTCAGGTATACCGAATTCTGCTTTTCTCCAATATTAATATTTCTTGGCTGTTTACTACAGATAGACCAGTACACCCTAATACCTATGAAATTACCAAAAGTACATGGATATCATAAAGATTATATGGAAATGGTTAACTTTAATTCAAATTCAAATTAAAAGCTATGGAATTAAGTCAGTCTGTATGAAGGATTACATATAAAACAGTACTCAGTGCTTTAGATTTAAGTTAAATATATACACCTAATGAATTACTACCATGTATAAATGATGATCATAGAAATAATAATAATGATATTATAAGCATCTTATTTACTACTTTATTAATAGACAGTTTTGATATTTACTATTTTTGAAGGAGTATAGGTTCAACAGTTTATGCATAAACTGGATTACTTTTCTCCCATATGAATAGTATAGCTATATATTTCATGGCATGTGTATGAAGAATCTATAACCATGATACTAATCTGGAAAAAGAAAAGTAGAGTTGGGACATAGTCACGCATCAAGATGAAAACGGGATAACTTTATTCTCTTTTGCTTGAGATTTATTTTCGATCCGAAAAATTTCTTTATTTTCACTGGTTTTTCACTGATTTCGTATACAACTGGACCTGACTCAAATCTTCCGGTACCTTGTGGCTTGGATCTTGGAGTCATCTGCCTCCAGTTAGACTTTTGCACCTGTAATTATGGGAATTTTCTTTGATCAATTGGGTTCAGCTAGCCGGTAAAATTCTGGCTTGGACGTGACTTTTTTGAGTGAAAAATGATGTGGGCTCGACATTGCAGTTTGCTTTTCTGGCTTCTCTTTTCTGGCTTCTCTTTTCTGGCTTTTCTCTTTCCTATTTTCTGAGTTTTCTGAGTTCTCTCTTTTCTGTCTTCTCCGTCTTCTGGCTCTTCGGTCTTCTCTCATTTTCGGGGTGTTTGGGGGGAGTACGATGTTTCCAGACGAGAACTACTTCTAAGAAACCGATTTCATCTCCAACAAAATCAAGGCCCACATTGGAAGGTATTCTTGGGACTCAAACAACACCTTCAATGGTAGATGTTGTGAGGTCTCGGGAAGGGCCCGTGGTCCGGGTCAAAATGAACAGGTCGGAACAGGCGGAACTTGATCATTGGTGACTCTTTAAACAGCTCTTCAATATTCAATCACTGCTTACCATTTGCCTGACCAAGAGCCATTTGGATCTCGTTCTTCACCACACTGGATGCGGATGTCTGCTCCAACTTGTGGAGGTACTCGTGCAACTCTTGAAGCATAGGATCGGAGTCTTTATCCTTGAAAAGCTGCTTGACCAATTGGCAATTCCGGGCAAATGCCACGCCGTACTTCTCCATCCTATAGGCATCATCGAAGGCCGTCAAGAGCGGGAAATACTCACTCAAAACATCCAACGGCATCTGCGCTTGGTAGCCCTGCATCACCGTCTTGAACATGTCGTTATAGGCAAGACACGTGCGCCACGTCAAGGCCCTCGGATTGCCGTTTTCCTTGGTAACGAATTTTTTCAAGGTCTCCATGAGAAACTGCAAAAGCTCCATGTTGGCCGGCTCAAAACAGATCCCGTTGGCCACGCTCTGCATATAGGAAAGGTGCATTTCCTCGAGTGCAACTGCTTGCACGTCCTTCATTTTCTCGTATTCCTCCTCATCCACATCCACCAATTCAGCCTCTCTAAAGTACTGGTCCGTAAGAACATTGCCCATGATCTGTATATAGGCGTCCAGGATTTCCCGATTCGGAAACACTTTTAAGAATTTGCCAGACACCAAAACGGCCTTGGACTGGTACGCAACATTGCGTCTTTTCTGCTCGGTCAAGACGGTTTTTTCAAGCTTTTGTAAGGTTTCAGGCTGTGAATCCACGTATGGCTTGTTTTTGGTGGCCAACTTGACCAACGCTTCAAAAACCATCTCCTTTCCATTCCACGATTTGCCTGTGCATGCATCCAAGAGAACCTTGAAAAGGAAGGCCAATTCCAGATCAGAAAACGAGTCAATGGACTCACACAAGTCCACAATGGTTCGAGCAACCAATTGCCGGACCCGGTAGTCATGTGACTTGACTCCTTCTTCACACATGCCAAAGATCTCGGCAAAATATACCTTGACAGCACTGACCCCCAGGGCATTTTCAATCCATGCTTTTTCAAACACCTGGGTCACGTCATGGTCATCATCGTGTTTTCCCACAAAAATTAGAGGCAAAAACGCCGAGGAAACAGATTCAAACTTATCGGAGCCACAGTACTTGCCCACTGCTTCCGAACACACTGCAGCGAGTCTTCTGGTTTGAGCTTCGTCTCCCCCAAAGTACATGTCCCGGAGTTTCTGGCTATAAGCAACCACAGCATCGATCTCAGCCATTTTGCAGCAGTATCCGGCAGCAACAGCGAAAGATTGGGTCACTGCCGAACTCTTATCTTTGAATTGGGAAGTACACGACTCCAATAACCCATTGGCGTATGGTCGGATGATGAACCCACTATTGGTTATAAGCAGTACCACCACCCGACTGGCACATGCTTTGGATGGCAACCCCACGGATTTCTTAATTGCCCGTTTCACCTCGTGCACCACATCCGCCACTATATGCACATCCACCAAGCCCAAAAGCTTCTCTATGCCGTCCATGAGTGGAGAGTGGCCCAAGCTCTGGAGTCGTTGCGTGTCCACATCATTTGCAGTCAAGTTGTACTTTTCCGCATTGAGCACCAAATAGTTGACCATCTCCGGTTCAAGCGTGGACATAAGCTCAATCAATTGTCCTAGCAACTTGGGAACGTGGGCCTGCATAGGCTTGCCTCCAAGCTTGCATAGCTTCAACACCGTGTCTAGGGCAAAAGATCTGACCTCTTCTGCATCGCTTAAAAGACCCTTCGACCCCATCAAGAACGGCACCAAGTTGTTGACCATATTGGAGGCCTTGGCCACCGAAGCCTTGCCCGTGCTGAGATCTGCACTTCGGACCAACAGTTTGGCCAAGCTCTGGGCCAAATTCAAACCCTCTTTTCTGACACTTTCCTTGACGTCATCCATGGACCGGAAACTAAGTGTCCAGATCTGCTCGAGGTGGGGTTCGTACTTCTCTGCAGGTTGGGTCTGGAGCAAATTCCCAAGGGCCACCACGCTTGCCTGACGAGTTCTCCACTCCCGGCTTCCCATTCCAGAAAGAAGCTCCAGGAGAATGATCTCAAAGTTACTCTCCACCGTCTTAGCCCCATCCCGGATGAGGGTCTTCCAGATATCGTTCATGCTCTGAGAAACAGCCGAATTGGGGTCGAACCGGTACCGGTACAACTTGGGGATCAATCTGCGGCTCAACTTCTCATCGGTGGCCAACATCTGATCCAAACTGGACTTGGAGAGCACCGACCCCAAACCATACGCCATACCCTTGCGTGAAGACCACAACGCATTGGATTTGGCCAACGACATGAACTTGTATACCAAACTAGGATCGCCCACATCCTGGGCCAAGTTCAACACATCTTTGTATGTGGAGATGGAGCTATCGTGGGTCTTTAAAACGTCTTTTTCAAAGAGCTGGGTGTCGTGGTCCACGGTTCCTGCAGATAGCTGGCTGGAAGTGTTGGAGTCGGTGAAAGACCGGATCAAGCCCTTGACCAATGTTTCCTTGAGGTCCTTATCTCCGAGCTCATACACAATGCTGAGGCCACGGGCGGCGGATTCCTGGATAATCTCGTCTTTATCGGTCAAAAAACGCATGAAAGCAAAGTGGATCTCTGCTGCCCGGTGCCGTATTTCCGGCATATGGCTCAAGTGCTGCACCAACGCCAAGAGCCAAATACAACTTGCCCTGCGTAAAGAGGGTTTGGTCATGGTGGTGGCCGTGAGCACATGCAGGAGAATGGGTCCAATTCTACCGGTTGTTCGAGGAACATATTCCACGCTTTGGCCCTGAATGTCCAAGTTGGACTGCATGTAGCCACACTCCCATCCTCCGGCTAGAACCAGAAACGCATCACCGGCTGCAAACAAAAAGTCAAACTGCTTGGAAATATGTGTGGAGTAAACGAGTTCTTCCACCGGCAAAAGACTTTCCGAATCGGACTGATAGATCTGGGGGTCTGCCAACTCCAAATTGGCCAATGCTAGCACCAGTTTTTCATGGCACGATTTGGCACGAGGCTGCAATAAGTTTCTGAAGATGGCCACGTGGTCATTAGCCTTCAGGTCCTGGAGTTTGGGGCCCAAAACTCCAAAAATGGCCAATTGGGCCACGGATTCGGCACACAAGTCATAGAACCTGGGGTTTTCCAATCCTCGACTAAGGTCCTGGAGAAAAGTATAAAGAGTTTCTTTTTCAACAACCTCAAGCCTTTGTCTGTAGGCCAAACGGGACGCCACGTAGGCCACGCCAAGAATATGGGAGCCATTGGAGAACTCCTTTAATTTGGTAATGGTGTTTTGGATAATCTCCACTTCATTCACGGGATGAGTCACGATCACCGCCAAAACTTCACAGAGGTCTTTGGTGGCTATATCTGAAATGCCCTTTTCCCCAATGAGTTTAAGTAAAGCTTCAACGAAAAGACTCAAAGAGGCAATCGTATCCGGAGGAGACATCGACACCAAGAATCTAAGAACAGAGGCAAGTTCGGCCTTTTCAGAATCAAGAGCACGGAAACACATTTGGATAAAGAGGAAAATGGCATCTTTGGCAACGCTTTCCTTTTCCTCCATTGGTGTGTCGCCTCTGGATCTCAAGAAAATCTCTGCAGTCAAAAGCTCTCGGACAGATTTATCCGTTTCCAAAGCCTTTTCGATCCTGGGACCCCAATCTTCATCCACAACCACCACCGTGGCCTTTCCTTCAACGGCCAGCATCACCAACAACTTCAAAGCAAACTTGATTGCGTCGCCAAGGCAGTTGCGTAAAGGAGATCCGCCTTGAAGTTCGGCATCCATGGTCACCACCATATCCAGAAAAGAGGGGAACTCAAGGCTGGGACCCAGGGTTCGGAGAAGTGGGTCTGAGGCAAGGCTAAAGAGGTACGGGTCCAAGCCCCGTTTGGCCTCCTCGATGGTTTCCGGCCCATTGAGTTTGGACGTGCCAAGAATACAGAGTAGCCGGGCTTCCGAGTCCCGAAACGGAAAGCACATGTTCACGTACTTCACAGCAATGTACCTGCACGCAGCCACACTTGGATCTGTGCTTGAAGAGGATAAATAGCTTCTGGCCATTTGTTTGAGCTTCGTTTTGGAATCCAAAGGTAAATCCACGAGATGTCCCGCAAGACTAGAGAGGCAGTTCTGTAGACAGGAGCGTAAATCCACGGGTTCCCGTTCCAAACAGTCAAATAAAAACTGCACATAGGCCAAGTCCTTATTCCAGAGCATAGGTGTATTCTTCAACACCTCGGCAAGTGTCTCGTATTGGAGTTCTCTCTGGGAAAGAATTGTTCGCCCACTCAGGGTTTGGGAAGTATTGGAAATCGGTACACCTTCGGCCATAATAGAGTCTTTGAGCCGCAGAGCAATCGAAGATGTAAAGTGAGTTTCCGTAGATGGATTCGATTGCAGTGTCACTTTTTTCACAAACGAGGTGGCTGTCTGGCGCAACCGGGAGTATGTAGACAGGAGCCCCAAGTCACAGAGCTGTTTCACGTCGGGGTGGCTGCTCATATCAGCCTTATAAAGAAGCGTTAGGATTTTGTCCTGCAAAACCTCCTTTACAGGAGGAGTTTTGTTCTGGATGCCCGTGAAAAGCACCACCAACTGGTCGATCAACGGTGGAGAAAGCTCATATTCAAGCTTTCGAAACCGGGTATATGCCAGGTCACTTATGGCGGAGAGTGGGTCCACGGAGGCTATGAGAAGCGGCAAAACAAGAGCAGAATCGGAAAAGCCCGTCTTTAAAAACTCAAGGAGCCGTGTTTTGGATTCCGTCAACTCGCCTACGGTTTTGTAGGAGACTCCAGCATCTTTCGTGAAGAAATTGGACTCTTCATAGCTCAACCCCGGCATCTGCACCACATTGGGCCCCGGCGTAGGCAAAAGAAGGAAGAAGCGGGCGATCACCCGGCCCAAGTACGATTCCGTTGCTTTTGAGCCAGAAAACAACACCATGTGCATGTTTTCAGCCTCTTCCGAACCTCTCTCCGGAGCTTTCCATGTCTGCAACAACTTGACAAGTATACTGAACAAACGAGCGGCCACCAGGTTCGGAAAAGTGTCCATTCCAGCTATAAGTGCAGGAACAAAGGCCCTCTGAGCGTCCAGAGACATTCTATCGACCCCCTTGGACAAGAACAACAAGGAGTATAATCTAACGGCGCTCAGATCCGCGTCTGGAAGCACTTGCGGCCGTTTGACCTGTTCCAAAAGAGCATCCACCGGTAAAACAAGGTCACGGGCAGCGGAAATCCGAGGAAAGGTATTTTTGATCAAATTGAACACCGCCTGGCGTACTTCGGCACTGGGACTGGCGAGTTTAAGGAGAACTGGCGCCAAGTACAGCGCCAAAGCTTCCTGGAGCTGAGAATCTGTCTCGGCCAAAGCCAATCGAAGGTCCACCTTCTGTACAAGCCCCAATTCCGTCATTCCAGGAATCTTAAGCAGACAAGAAGATAAGCTCAGACAAGTCAGACAATTCTAGACAATTCTAGACAATAATTCGTCAAGATCTGATAATTCTAGACAATTCTAGACAATAATTAGTCAAGATCTGACAATTCTAGACAATAATTCGTCAAGATCAGACAATTCTAGACAATCAATCTTCAGTCAAGATAGTCAATCGTCAAGCGAGTAAATCAAGAATTCGTCAAGATCAGACAATTTCAGACAATTTCAGACAATCAATCTTCAGTCAAAATAGTCAATCGTCAAAATAGTCAATCGATAATGGAGTAAATCAGAATTAGTCAATCACAATAAAATATCAATCACAGTAGAAATAATTAAAAATCGATGGTAAATTCAAAAAGAAACAATGGTCTTTGACACGAGGATCAATGGATTTATACGTGGATCTGGAGTACTTCTGTTTTATAGTGCGCATGTTTTTAGTGGCGACGCGGCCCTCCACTCTTCAAATGTGCGCCTCTACTCTTCAAAAGTGCGCCTCCAAACGAATTTCAAGAAACCACTTTTCTCAACACTATTAATTAATATACTATTTTCTCCACACTATTAATTAATAAACTATTTTTTCCACACTAACAATTAATGTACATTTTGTTAATAAATATACTACTTTCCTCTATTCTGTTAATAAATATACTACTCTCCTCTATTCTGTTAATTTCAGGATACTACTTTTCACTACTTTACCACACTCTGTTAATTAATACACACATATTAACCAATTTATTAATTAATACCTACTCTATAGTTTGATGTAGTATTATTCTCCACTCTGTGAATTACAAGATACGATTTTTTCCCACTCTTAATTATAATGTAGTTTTATTCTCCACTGTTAATTCCAATGTACTAATTTTCTCCACACTGTTAATTGATGTACGTTTCTCTACGCTGAGTATTCCAAAAAAACTACCCTTATCCACACTCTTAATTAAAAAAACTAATCTACTCCTCTCTGATAATTAATACCCCACTCTACTCCAATCTTCTCTACTCTTTTCTGTTAATCAATACACTATTTTTTCCACTCTGTTAATTAATACACACTCTGTCAATGAATACACTACTCTCCTCCAATCTGTTAATTAGTACACTACTTTTCTGCACACTGCTAATTAACATACTACTCTGCCCTACTCTACTATGATAAGTAATATACACTCTATTAACCAATCCACTACTTTTCTCTACACTGGTAATTTCAAGATAATACTCTTCTCTACTGTACTCTACTCTGCTAATCAATGTACCTTTACTCCACACTATTGGTTCATTTATTCTCTACTCCACACTGTTAATAAATTTATTCTGTTAATTAATTGACTACTTTTCTCTACGTTGTTAATTAAGACAGACTTCTAAAATGGGATTAGTACAATTACACCGTTGAAGTATTGCGGTTTATATTTATGCTCCAACTTATATTACTGCTTATATTAGTATAGTAAACAAATATCTATTCTTCTTGAATTCACAGACATTTTTTATTTATCTCCATTATATGCTAATATTTGATATCTCATTTAATAAAAGTGTACTGGTCTATAAGTAAACCAATATCAATATGATCGCTATTAATCTATATACATCAATTAAAATCACCAAATTTAACATTAGCAATATTATGATTTTAGCATTATTTTCATTAATAGGTGGAATACCTCCATTACCCGGATCTATGCTAAACTATGGGATTATGCAGTATAATTAAAGTATTGATAACTAGTAGAACAATAAAAGAGGTACAAGGTAATATTAATTCTACTCCACTTTTTTAAATCCAATTTCCTACTCCTCACCACTCTGTAAATAATCTACTATTTCTCACCACACTGTTAATTTCGAGATACTACTCTTCTCTATTGATTAATATACTACTCTACTTTTCTCAGATTAAAATTTGCTCTCTCTATAGAAGAAAGCAAAATAAATTTTAGTGATAATGTTTATAGAATTTTGTCTTAGGGTGTACGAATAATATAATTGATCTTGAAGCTATCGAGAAATATGAACCATTTTGTATATGGTATCGTGAGCTTCCTTCTATTGACACCTTGGGTAAAAATACTAATTATATCATGAAAATTAACTTTAGCTTGTGTCCATCAATAAATACTAGTATTTGCCATCTTAGCTTCTTCCATGTCTATTCCTCATTGGACTCACTAGAAGATAGTGTAATCTGGTTGGAGTCTCTTAGACTGTATTTTCAGAGGGACTAAGGACTACACTGGATAAAAACCACTGCTATAAATACAAAGGAGGCCTGGTTTCCTAGAGCCAATGAAATATCAAACTTATCGTTGTTCAATTCGTTCAAGTATCCGCTTAAGTATGAGTTCACTGTCTCTGCATTGGTTGGATTATTGTTGCCAAATTCAAGAGAGTTGAAAAATGGATCTAATAATTCCGTGTTGGGTGCAGTCAAAGCACTAAAAGGCGAGTCGGTGGACTCGTTATGTAGGAAATTGGTCCCTGATTAATGTTCCTGAGAAAAGTCATTGACAGGACCTCTCTGGTACTTTGGTTGAGGTTTTTGCTTTGTTCCGCAAGCTTCGTTAAGAGTTGCACAGAATATTAATTTAAATGACACCCCCACAGCTAGCTACGGGCTATATAAAATAATTAATATTTTTTATGTATGAGAAATATATATAAGTTATTAATAATACCCTTTATTAGGTTTTAAAAAAAGACTCAAAGTGGTGATGGTAAAAGTGGGGTTGAATTTGTGCGTAGTGGAAATAATGTGGAAATGATGTGGTGGTAAACGTGGAGGTGCGGTTCTGATAGAGTGTGGCGAGTTTAGATGATGTGCGGTGACAAGGAAAAGGGAAGTGAAGATGTGTGATACTCCTCACTCGCGCACTCGTCCTCGCGTGGATGACCCCTTGAAGTAATCTGCATGGATTACTCCTCGCACTGAATCGGGTGGGTGAGTAAGGGGAAGAGTGAGGGTTACGATAAGGATGTGAGGGTGAGGATCAGGTGACGATAAGGTGAGGATGGAGACCAGCGACGAGGGCCAATGGAAGGAGTCTGGTTATAGTCAGTTAATTCCTTTCTTATAATAAATAAGGGACATGTTGTCATATCACTATAAAATATATGGAAATATATTTTGGTAAATATTCATATAGCTTTTTAGGGGCTTATAATAAAATAGAAGCAATTAATAATTCTATTATTAAATTCTAGCAGATAACTGGATTTCTGCGAAATATATTTTAGTATAGCCTTTATTATTTTTTAAACTGGTACAGCACTTAAATAACTTTGGGGAATCAACAAATGATTTTATCAAAATATTTAAACCTCGAAATCAGTTAATAATTAAGATATGGAGTCAGACTTATTGCGATAAGCTAGTAGGTCGACTATTTTTATTTAACTAACAAATTTAAATTTCTAGAATACTCAATATATACACTCTGCTAATCAATATACTTTATTCTCTTACTATTAACTCGGTGCCATTAGATTTCAGGGCTTGTGCCAGTAAGTGATTAAACATAAAAGCTATAGTTTAAGGGAAGTGGGATTTTCTTAACTTAGGTGAGATTCTAGGATAGTACAGAATTGGTATTACTTTGTCCAACTCTTCACTTCTGCTACTACTACCCTCTGGTCTGTCTCTACTCCACTCTGCCAATTAATCTACTATTTTTCGCCATTCTGTTATTTAAGGTACTATTTTCTCCCCTCTGTTAATCCAATGCACTTTTCTATTCTGTAGTTGTCCAATACCACGGATGATTGTTTATACTCCAACTTAATGAGTACGGCCTTGATCAAGCTCCTATGGTAACGCACAAGGATTGCATTGTTGGAAGTCTATGTGTTCTTGTACTCCCTCAAAATCACCGGCACCGAGGACGGAGGCAAGGCCCCCAATTCCGTCACCACCTTGTTGATGTACTGTGGAGGAGTAAGGTCGTACATGACATTCAAGATGTTGATCTGCGGCAGTTTTTCCCATTCGGCCAAAGGATTGCTTGGGTCCACATCCACCTTGTCCTTTTCCACCTTGTCCTTTTTCTCTGCTGGCTTCGGCGGGGCCTCTGCTTCCTGCAGCTTGATGAACTGCTCGAGAGCCAAGGATCTGCGGGGCGGAGCCTCCTTCGTGTTGATGTTTAGAAGCAAGTCCGTGGGGTCCGCCAACTCGTTGGTGGTCACGGAATCCAACTGCACCCGGTCCGAAAACTTGATCGACTCACAGCACGTAAGCACAGAGATGTTTCTGCGGTTACACATCATGGCAATCATGGCCGTTCCCACACGGCTGTACAAATGGCCATTGGAAAGCATGGCGTGTGCACCCAAAAACGCCAAGTCCACGTCCTCCAAGATCGTCAGCGATAACGAGTTCATCAACACGTACGTGATCTTGAGCTTGTCCTGTGTAATGGTGGGAGGAAGGTGACGGGACGGAATGTTGGAAACAGGGGCCATGCGAGTCTCCGAAAGCGATGCAAGTAACTTCTTCCCCTCGAACAATGGATGCGAGTCCACAATGACCAAGTTGAACGACTTGTGCTGCTCCAAGACGCAGTACTGGAACAATTTAAGCAACACCTCGGAATGTCCAAACGTAAGCACTGTGCAGCCGTTGATGATATGATGCGAGGAGTTTTCAATGATCAACTGGTCCAGCAACTCGATGCGGTCCCGGATAAAATCATCGATTCTCAGGCACAACATGAACTTGGCGTCCTGCTCCGGCATATCGATGGAAATAAGCGAGATTTCCTGCTTCAACCACCGGATTCCATTGCCCATCGACAACGAAAGCGGCCGGGCACTTTTCAAGTACTCAATCTGATGCGACAAGTGGCCCGTCAAGTGTCGCGTCAACGTGGTATTCTCCGGGGTCTCGTAATCCTGGATCACCGCCTGGAACACCCGGAGCATTTCCCGTAACCGGGCCGTCGACCCCACGATCTTGTGGCTGGCAAAATTAAGCGACAACGTGAGGATGGCCGGGTGCACGATATGGGAAACCGTTGGCGACTGGGCATTTCTCTGCTCGCGGGTCTCCAAATGGCTGAAAAGCGCCGGGATTTTCGGCACGTCATGCTTGTATACGGCCTGGCTCAACTGTTTCTTCAAGTTGGTATTGGTGGTTTGCTTTTTCTTGTCGATCTTCTGCTGGGCGATTTCCTCCTGTTGTTCAGGACTAATGCCGAGCGATTCCTTGTGTGCGGACCGCTTGGCGGCCTTTTCTTTTTTTTTGAGTTCCTTGAGTTCTTTATTGGAGAGCTTGGCGGGCACTTCGGCCTTTTCGCCGCTTTCGGCTTTGCCTTTGTTTTCCACCTTGGGTTTGTCTTCGGCCATGGTGCTTTTAATGTATGAGTGATGCCTGAGAAATGAGACCCGGTCGTGCGCGACCCATAACCGCGGTAAGTTGAACCATATGAGTGTGTGACTGCACATAAGGCATGACCAGATGTAACAAGGTGGATTTTCTTATGGTAAGAATGGAGTGGTAGAGAGTCCTGTTTAGGGTTGGATGGAGCTAGATTAGGTCAAGATGACGCTTTTTAACTGCGCACTCAAACGGTCTCAACTTCACCAATTTCACCAAAATCACCAAAAAATACCCCAAAACTCAAAAAAACACCAAAAAACACCCAAAAAAAAAACCACCCGTTTTTCGATATTTTCCGTAACCATGTCGTTGAAGGAGTTCTTTGAGTGAAGGGTACAAATGCCGCTTTGGTTAATCTGTCCATGTCTCTTTTTCCTGGCGTAAATTGAAGTTGCAGACTGTATATATATATATATATGTCTATTCCTTTTGGTGTACGGATCTCCACCCTAGTCAATAAAACCAACAACCCATACTATTAATTCACCGGGGCATAAATGAGGTAGAATATTGAAAAAAACATCACTGGAAATTGGTGGTGCGCATGGCCATTTTATAGACAAATCAGTGAGGCATTTTCGGTGGCTGCAATTCGAGGCCCCGCACCAGCCCCTCTCCCCAAAAATATAAATACCCACCCTCCCCCAGTTTTTTCAAGCCCACTTTTTTTAGCACCCCACTTTCTTAACGCCCCTTCTTTTCAAGCCCCACTTTCTTAACGCCCCTTCTTTTCAAGCCCCACTTTCTTAACGCCCCTTCTTTTCAAGCCCCACTTTCTTAACGCCCCTTCTTTTCAAGCCCCACTTTCTTAACGCCTCACTTTATTCAGGCCCCACCTTTCCAACACCTTTTACGCCTTACACTAATGCTACTAAAAGCAGACAGGAAAAGTGGAAAAGCAGAAAAACAGTGGACAATAATTCAGGATATACGAGCAAGAGCCACAATCCATCATTACTGAAAATAATCCCACAGTACAAGAAATATAATTACCGGGGAGACTCCACTGGTTTAAGAATCCCACAATAGTCTAAGAGTGTCAGTGTGTATGCAGTGCTAAGAATCAGTGTTAAGAATCAGAATTATAGAGATATTTATTATATCATCTTACTATAATATATCATTATTCCAATAAAGGATGATGATATAGTCTAATTGTTGGTTTAAAAAGTGTACTAATACAATTAGAAAATGGAGAAAATGAGGCTGAAGATATCCAAGTTACTCCTGATTTTTTAGAATCAAAAATTAGATATAAAGGAAGAAATTTAACGTGAGTTATAAAAAATTATTAAGCAAAATTAATTATTAATTAATTAAAGGGAGGATTTATAAATTATTATTTAGTTGAGTATTATATAAATTGTAACTAGAATATAATGATTTTCTTACAGGAGTAAATCTAAATTTACCAGATTTTAAACTTAATAGTATCATATCTTGAGCTTCATCGGATAGACTCCACCTAAATCTAAAGCACTTAATACTGTTTTAAAACTACAACATAATAAATGTGATGTTCCATTAATACTTGATATAGTACATATTGAATTATTTATACTTAATGTAATATTACCTCTTTAATATTTTATACTTATTATTAAATTGTAATGGAATATACAACAGGAAGGAGGTCCCACTCATAGGGATTGGGGAGCATGGGGTTCGAGGAGAATGGAATTGAGGAGAATGGAATTGAGGAGAATGGAATTGAGGAGAATGGAATTGAGGAGAATGGAATTGAGGAGAATGGAATTGGAAGGGAGAATCAGTTCAGTTTGGGAATCGGCAATAGCAATTCTTGGTCTTAGGTTGGAGGATAAACAGGAATACAAAAGTTGGAAAAGGGCACCAACCGGAAATCCAAGAAACCTCCTGCGTTTTCCAAGAAGGGTATGAAGATCATTGCCGGGTTGGAGTCCTCCGAGCCCGTTTGGGCTGAGACTTATAGTGACTACCAGCAATTGGGTCGTTTCACGTTGGAAGACCAAGGTACCACCATTGCCATTGGTAAGATTACGAAGTTGTTGTGAGGAGGAATACACTTGACAGAAGCCAAGACTAAAGAACTTCATTTAGGGGTTGTTGACCAACGAGTCATGCGTGCCGGATCACGAAGACATTTCTATAAAGGCGCAACCCGAATTGCTAATTACTCATGGCCCACTTTAAGTTAGCCAGCTCCAGCTCCCCATTCACTATATACTTACCTGACTACATACTTATTTCCCTGGTTTTGATTGGACGCTTTAGGATTATCTCTTGATACTTTTGAAATTTTTTTAATGGAAAAAACGATTGGTTTAAAGATACAACTCCATATTGCAAAATGTTATAGTGAAATATGGGAAAAAGAATACGAAGGTGGTGTTGGACTGCATAGTTCTATATTTATGGGGGTGCCATGACCTATATATAGAGCTTCTGATACGCCGGAATAAGCACTAGAAGCTGATCAGAAAATTTTAGGTGGTGGGTTGGTTTTCAGCTTTGGATTTCAGTGGATGGCTGCAACCCTCGGAAGTGAGTGCGCGTGTGCAAGACAAACCCGTGCACCACACAAGGTCAGCAGAAAAAGGCCCCCATGCAAACCCCCTTTTTTTCATCACACTATAATATGGTTTGGTGTTCTGGAATACTGGAATTCCGGACATTACAATGAAGACTTCAAATTGTAATTTTATGGCGTGACTGGTTGGGTAAACCACCTAGGCTTTTTAATTCCGACCGCGCCGGCGCCGCATCCTCGGATCTTTAATCACCTACTTGCATAATCATGTAATATCGGTTTAGGATTATAAGGCAAATCACCCCACTTTTTTAAAGTTTGAAACACGCAGTGTCTGAGACAGTAAATATAGGACGGCTTCAAAAATCCTGCATGCTACACGAAACTACCATACTCTTGGTCGTGGTAGTCAATGTGCAGTACCCATAAGAACTAACGATCATTTCCTTGGTTTCCCAACTCCAGTAAGTAACAGAATAGCAAACCGTATGATCCATTCCAACACGCTAAAATACCGTCTCAATGGGTAGAAACCAACGTTGTTTCATGAGTTAGTGTTCAATGGGACCTCGGAGGAACCATGTGCAGGATAATGATTAATAGATGGAACTCAACCACCAAGTCACGTGCCACTAGTTAATAGACTAGTCGCCACAACAGAACCAATAGAAGAATTAGAAGCCAACAGTAGTCACGAGCCAATGAAAACGAACCAATTAAAACGAATGGAAAGAGAATCTCGTAATCTTGTATGTAGTCCTGCATGTAGTCATCTTAGGACACCTCTCCAATCAGTTGATGAAGCATCTGCTTGACTAACGTCTGATTCTTCTTCACTTTGGTAGTGGCCCTAACTGAGCTCGCCAAAGGCTCCGCTCAGTTACCGAGTTAGTGACTCTCGCTAAGCTCGCCAAAGGCTCCTCTCTTCTTGGTGGTATCGTATAACCTGACAATTTTCTCGAGGTTTTGATCATCCACTTGCGAGAAAGCAAAGCCTCTCTGCTTCTTGATTCTTTGCACCTGCCTCACCTTCCGAATGGCCTTTTCAAACTGCTCCATGCGGGGCCTGTAGTCCTGGATGTTGAACTTCTGGATCTCCTGCACGTAGTGGTAGCTTTCCGGGTTCTGGATCCGTTTAAAGAACTTATATGCAAAGTCTCGGATAAGACAGAGCACGGCCATGCCGAAAACGGCCGCCCAAAACGTCACGCTGGGGTACGTGTGCGCCAAAACACCCTCGTACTCTCGGGAAACGTTGATAAGTGGGGCAATCGTGGCGTATGCAGGAAGCCACACCAACCAAAGCACAAACGACCCGGGAATGGCAAGCACCGTGAACTTGGTCCAGAGCGTCACCAGAAGCCCTGCCTTTCCAAGGGCCGTGAGCGTGCATGTGGTGTAAATGAGGGTACCCCACGCCCAGTTATCGGCCACCATGCCATTGGGAAGGTAATTGGAGTAGCGGGCGAGGGTCATCAGGCACAAGAAAATCAAGCCGGAGTGGAAAAACCCATTGATGATCCAGCCCCAGAAAATCTTCACATTAAAGAACTTCTTCTGGATTCCAAGCTGGTACAATTGTGGGTACCGGTCCAAGAGTCGTGCGCTGACAAACTGGTCGAACACTCCCATGACAAACGGTGGGAACACCGTGAAAAGCACATTGTAGAAAGTCAAGGTCCACGATTCAATCAACGACTGGCCCGAAAACCCATTGGTGAAAACAAACCAAAACTGCGTCATGTACAAGCAAATGTTCTTGTAGAACGAGTAAAGAATGGCATTGGAGATCCGCTGGTACGACCACGCCCCATGTACAAGCAAAAGTTTCTTCAAGTACTTGAACTGGCCAATAGAAACGTCGGCACTGCGTGCTGCTTGCATTCCCTCCATTCCACTGATTCCCACTCCCACATGTGCGGCTTGAATCATCGATACATCGTTGGCACCATCTCCAATGGCCAAAAGCAACGAGCCCTTTTTCTTTCTCTTGACCATTTTCACCACCAATGCTTTTTGCAATGGTGAAACTCGGCAGCAAATCACGGCTCGAACCCTGGTGGCTAAATCAATAAAGATATCCTCAAGATCAGGCTCAAGTGCAAAGCTAAGCGAATGGCCATCGATAATGAGCGCCAAAGAAGAGTCCAATACCGACTCATTCGCCTGGTTCTGGTGCTCGTAAATGGCCTCCAACTTCTCCTGCAAATTCTGCTTGGTGTCTGCTTTGGTCTCCTCATTAATGATCAAGAGGTTCATATCCTCCGCCAAAAGCTTGCACGACATCCCAATGTTGATGGCGGTTTCTTGCCGGTCACCAGTAAGAACCCAGACCTTGATTCCTGCATTCTGAAGCGTATGGATGGTTTCTGGCACGCCATCCTGGAGCTTATCCTCAATAGCCGTGGCTCCCAAGAGAAATAAGTCCACCTCGATTTCTTCAGCAACTGCATCCATTTGGTCGCTTCTATCCTCAAGCAGTGTGGATGCCTCGTAGTACTTCTTGGCCCATTGCTCATATTCGTCATCGCCAATGATACGAGATGCAATACACAACGTCCGCAACCCCTCCGAGGCAAACTCCTCCAAATGCTTGATGGTGCTGTTGACAAACGGCTGTCTTTCCAGCTGGGACAAACGCTCTAAAATCACGTTATCTGCACCTTTGCAAAATAACCGGATGACTCCATCGGGACACCGGAAAATCGCCGACATTCTTTTTCTGGTGGAGTTGAACTCACAAATGTTCAAAAGCTCATAGCTGGAGTCCATGTTATCGACGTCAGTGTGAATGGTCACCCCCTTGGGCTTTCTAATGATGAATTTGTACCCCAAATCAGCTGCTCCTTGCACCAAAGCCCCTTCATCTGGAGAAGCAGCTTGGTACTTGATAGAATTGGTGGTTTCGTTGACTTCGGGGATCACCGTGTGGCACGTGCTCAACAAGACAAAGAATTCGTTGATGATGGCCGATTGCAGCGAGTTACTATCGCCCAAATGGTTCTGGAGATCGCCGAAACTGTAGTAACCCATTTCAACATCATCCACCATTTGAGCATGGCCATCCTCGGGGATTTCTTCGATGTAACACTTTCCTCCGATCGTACAGCACTTGAACTCCATGACATTCCGCGTAAGAGTGCCCGTTTTGTCGGAGAAAATGTACTCGATTTGTCCCAACTCCTCCACAAGCGAAGAAGTCCGGACTCCAGTGGGAGTGTCCAGTTCCTCGTGGTACATGTCCAAATCGCTTCCAATCATGTATGCCTGATAGTACTTGATGATCTCCACGGTGACAAACAACGAGATCGGCACCAAGTTCGAGAACAAGATCCAATACGTCAAGATATCTCTGAAAAATAATTTGACCATGTTCGTTCCCTCAATGTACAAGTACGAGAGGTCATCTCTGTCGACATTCGTCTTGGCCACGTTTCCAATGGTGGAGATCAAGGAGAGCACAATCAAAATACAGAACAAGGCTATGATCTGCAAATTGATGATACGCTCCACATCCGTTCTTTTGATGGGAGTGGCCGTGGCATTCCGCATCAACTTTGTTTCGTGGCCCGTGAACACCACAATGCCTTGGATCCACTGGGTATTTCTTAAAGTGGCCCCTCTAAGTAAAAGTTGCAGTGGAGAAAGAGGCACCTTGCCCTGGGACCCCAAACTGTTCAATGTTCCTTCGTAGGTGTATAAGGAAGAATTCGGTTGCTCGGATAAAACTTCACATTGGGATAACTGGCTCACCAAGGATGCAGGACTGACTAGAGGAGCCGTTTCTTCCATGGCCTGTTTGATCTTGAGGTTGGTTTCTCCATCCAAATTGGCCGTTTCAATGTAACATAGACCCTCGGGTTCCGAGGAACTTAGAAGCAAAAGGTCTGCAGGAAAGGGCTCTTCGTTATTGACCCGGACGATATCGCCCACCTCCACGGAAATCCATTTTTTCATCACAAAGTCATGGGAAAGCGGATCTAACACAAGCACCCTGGTGTTGTTGAGCTCCTTATCTGCGTTTGCTCTTCGGATATCCTCCAGGATCTCCTTGATGGCCGAAACAAGCAACACTATAAGCAAAGTACCAATGGTGGTGTACCGGTTTGTAGGCGACACGCCCGGCACCTGCTGGATGATGGAGGTGAAGAGGAAAAACAAGTTAGCGTATTTGCTGAATTGTTCAAAGAGAAACTTGGGTAGAAACGTGGCAAAGTTATATTTGGTCGTGGACACGTGATTGCCAAAGTACCCGTATTTCTGGTTAAGAGCCAGATTCAACACGTGGATCTGCCGAGGCCCCTTGGCCGGTTCTACCGTTTGAGAAGGTGTTTTCACAAATACCCCTTTCATTTTGGCGTAGATTCGTCTCATGTCAAAATCAGACAGTTCCGGCCGTTCGTTGATACGTTCCGTATAGTCGTCCATGCCTGTATAAGTAGCATTATCATTTGACTTGATGTTGGAGCGCCAGTTGCCCAAAAAACCCCTTTTCTTGGGCTCAGGGGCATTTTCCGTGCCCAACATTCGCCTGGTATTGGACGCCGGCGTTGATGGGTCCGCTCCATAATTGTCGTAGTTGTACAAGTTATTGTTTTCATCGTCGGAAAGCTCCAAGAAATCGTCAAATGGATTCTGCTCATAATGATTGGACACGTGGCTATCCACGGGAAGTATTGGGCGGTTAGAGTTTGAGGTTGGGTAATTGGGAGCTTCCAGAAAAGATGAGTTCTGAGGGTCATGGGACGACTCAAGGTCCAAATCAATAAGATTGTTGCGGTCCGAAAACGGGTCACGTGCCATCCCAAAGAAAATATGTGACTAGTAACGTAACGAACAATGGGACTCTGTTTGGATGGTTTCTGTTTGTAAGGAGAGTCTGGGGGTTTAGTTAGATTGAATCCGGTGTATTAAGGTGAAATGGTGAAATGGTGAGGTGGTGTGTGGAGGTTGATTTTCGCGACTGGGCAGTGCCGGTGGCAGAGAGAGGAATGCACACTGCGCGTGGGAATGATGGCTAAGAATAGCTGAACCAATGGGATTCCACCGACACTCGATTCGAACCGGAAAAAAACAAAAGTGTATAAATGCTAATATATTTATGTGCAGGTACACAAGGTCACACTGTCTCCTTTTTTTGGTGTAAATGATGTGTTAAATGGAGACTTGGACAGTGTATAGAGGCGCGGGCTCGTAACGTTTAGTGAGGGCTCGCACATGTTAACTGCGCGCATGTTCCACTCATCTAAACTTTTCGCAGTTAAATTCATAATATTATTGGGGCCCACATTATGGACACATTGCGACCCGTTTAGCCCATTTAACCTATTCAGCCTATTTAGCTTATTTCGCCCGTTTAGCCTATTCAGCCTGTTATTGGGCAACCTACAATTCATTTTATATTTATATAATCGAGTATTATTAGGACTTACTCCACTATTCCACTCTATCCTCTGACTATACTGACTCTATTCCATCCAATGACTATACTGACTCTATTCTATTCTCTACTCTCCATACAATCAACTGACTCTATTCTATTCTCTCTATACATTCCACTGTACCACTTAATACTGAACCAGTACTAGAGGTAGTACTTAACTTTGAGCTGATATTAGTGGTAGTCTTATTATAAGTTATAGTATTCTTACTATTAGTAGTATTATTAGTAGTACTATTATTAGTAGTACTATTATCATTATTATTAGTAGTGTGTTAAGAGAGTGAGTAGTTTCAGTGAGTGCGTAGTTAATTAGTTATTTAAATCTTGATTGGATTTAAAATAGCAGGATTAAATCTCAAAGAACAATCTTTAAGAGGATGTAGAGAATGGAAAATCAAAGGAACGATGTTTTTTTTTTTTAATAAAGAATTGATCTTGATTTTATACGTTTAGGGCTGTGAAACCGTCGACTCTCTGTAGGGTACGGCTCTGTATAGGTCTGTATAGCTCTAAGTCCTCCAGAGATCTTAGTGGCTAAGTATGATTTTTTCTGTTTTCGGAAACTTTTGGTTGGAAGATTCCAAGAAGAAAAAATCAAATTGGGAAAATTTAGAAAGTCAGATTGAGAAAACTTTGGAACCTAGTCCTACGCTGACCCCAAGATTCTCAAGACCCCAAGATTCTCAAGACCCCAAGATTCTCAGGACTTTCCACCGCAAAATGCTCCTCGAAACCCACTTTAAAATTTTTGCGTTTAAGCCAAACCCAGATTTTTGAAATTGTTACTTTCACTTGCAGAACCTCAAAATAAACCCTGGCATGGATCCGAACTTAATCTAAAATCTAAAATCGTTGGGGGTAGTGGAAATGGCTGCAACCCCCGGAACTGCTCCGCGCACAAGGCACACCCGTACACCAGGCAAGGTCAGTAGGAAAAAGGCCCAACGCAAACCCCCTTTTATTTACCAATTTGAAACTAAAAATTAGTTCTGTGGGATGCTGGAATTCCGGACACCACAAAGAGAGTTTCAAAATATATTTCTATAGCGTGTGTGGCTTTTTGCAAGACCACGATTGGCCATTCCGACCGCACCCTCGGATCTCCCTCGAATCTCCCCAACAAACACACGACAACACTTTAAGCAGTTGGTCAAAATACTTTCTTTTTAACAGGATTTTAATGCATTAGTCTTGATAAAGATTTCATCCAATGTTGTTTGCCTAGGAGGGATTTGGTTTCGATGTACTGGAAGGGTAATTCCGAGGGCAACCCTGCACACCCGTACACCAGGCAAGGTCAGTAGGAAAAAGACCCAACGCAAACCACCCCATTTTTCACTCCAAAAAAAAGAATTCTTTACTGGTATTAGTTGTAGATCATGTGACCACAATTTGTCTTAAGAAAACAGTCATTTTAATAATTACGTCCTGGAGAAAGCGTTTCCTGCATCCTGTAAAGTCCGAGTCCACAATGGTAGCGAGTGGCTCGTCCAAGACTTTAGTTTTTTGCTCGTCGCTCTCCAAGTAGATTTGGTCAAGCTTGACTGCAAGACTGTCCAGTCTGTCCAGTCTGTCTGGTGTTATGTGCAGTACTCTGTCTATTCTGTCTAGTCTGTCCAGTCTGTCTAGTCTGTCTGATCTGTGTAGTCCACTGTGCAGTATTGTGCGGTACTGATTCCACTGTCTTGTCTACTCTGTCTACTCTGTCTACTCTATTTGGTCTACTGTGCAGTACTGACTCGAGTTTCTAGACTTCTATGCAGTACTGACTCTACTATCTCGTCTACATACCGACACTACTATCTACCGTTCTGTCCATTTAAACTAAACTAACGAATCTTAGGGTGTACTGATTTACTGGAGTGTTAGACAAAGGCCAGTTTTTTAGATAAGCTTACTTGTATGCAGTCCCCACGCACTCGATTACTCATAGTCTCATTTTCACCCAAATTATAATTCCTACTCCACCTTTTCCCACTCCACTCCCTTCCACCACAGAACATAAATTCCTTCAATTTTCGATTTTGAACGGAAACCCATACTTTCGGCTTATATACAGTCCATCTTTTTTTTTCTTTTTTGACAATATGGCGGAACAGATTGCACGAGAGGCCAGCCAGGCATTTGGCGTGCTCAAAACTTTAAGTAATAGCCAACGGTCTAGTGCTTTGGAGAAGATCCACGATGCTTTAAGCGCCAACAA
This sequence comes from Metschnikowia mauinuiana, assembly GCA_002374555.1. Classification (NCBI taxonomy): domain Eukaryota; kingdom Fungi; phylum Ascomycota; class Pichiomycetes; order Serinales; family Metschnikowiaceae; genus Metschnikowia; species Metschnikowia mauinuiana. Next base: position 12,469 of record NKZY01000736.1, on the reverse strand, counting down.
AACTGCCATTTTGGACGCCAACAAAAACGATATGCAGGCGGCAAAAGATAACAATTTATCCTCATCCTTGATCAAACGGTTGGATTTATCCAATCCTGGAAAGTACCAGACCATGCTCCAGGGTATTCTTGATGTGGCCCGATTGGCCGATCCCGTGGGCAAAACCACGTTGGCCAAAAAACTCGATGAAGGTTTGGACTTGTACCGAGTTCTGTCGCCATTGGGGGTTTTGCTTATTATTTTCGAGAGCAGACCGGAAGTCATAGCCAATATCACGGCGTTGGCCATTAAATCGGGCAACTGTGCCATTTTGAAGGGAGGCAAGGAATCGTTCCAGACGTTCAAGGCCATTTCGGAGGTTGTTAACGAAACGTTGCTTAAGGAAACTGACGTTCCGGGGAACGCCATCCAATTGATCCAGTCACGTGACGACGTCTCGGGGCTCTTGGACCAGGACAAGTACATTGATCTTGTGATCCCCAGGGGCAGCAATGCTTTGGTCCGCAACATCAAGGAAAATACAAAGATTCCTGTACTTGGCCATGCGGACGGCATCAACGCCATCTTCCTTGATCTGTCTGCAGACGTCGCCAAGGCGTGCCGGGTGGTGGTGGACTCCAAGACCAACTACCCTGCAGGATGCAATGCTGTGGAGCAACTCTTGGTACATGAGAGTCTTTTGGCAGACTCCCAAAAAATCAATTTGGTTTTTAAGAGTCTTATTGATGCTGGCGTGACGTTGCACGTGACCCCCGAGGTAAAAACTGTTCTTTCCGGCACTGACCCCAAATTCGTGGTCGATGCTACCCCAGATTCCTTTGATGTGGAGTACTTATCGTTTGATCTTTCCGTCAAAAGAGTCACTGACGTGGGCGAGGCCATTAAGCATATCAATGAGCATTCGTCCAAGCACACGGACTGCATTGTCACGGAAACAAAGGCCAACGCTGACCGGTTCCTCAAAGGAGTCGATTCCGCCGGGGTCTACTGGAACTGCTCCACGCGGTTTGCTGATGGTTTCAGATACGGTTTCGGGGCCGAGGTGGGGATCAGCACCAATAAGATCCATGCACGTGGCCCCGTTGGTTTGGAAGGCTTGATGAGCTACCAATACCAATTGAAGGGTAACGGGCACATTGCCTCGGAGTACGTGGGTGCAGGCGGCTCCAAGGTGTTTATCCATGAAGACATTGAATGAGCAACTGGTCTGGGTTCGAGGGTACTCGTTCACCACTGATGCTAGTACAATGGTGCTAGTTACAATGGTGCTAGTTACAATGATGCTATGAGTACTACAATGATGCTAGTACTAAAATGGTTTTGAGGGACGAGTTATTGTGGTCCTAGAGACCAGTTGGTGGATATATGGACAGGCTCAGAACTAGACACTTCTCCAAAGCTTGTCTATGATTCTGGACTAGTCTTTTCTGCTAACGAACATTTAGCACTGACTTATTGGGCTGGTTTGTGATCTGGATCTACAATGACATATACAATAATTCTACCGATGCCAGTCGACCATACCGACATGTTCGTGTATATAGCCATGTAATGATAAAGTGATATACCGTAAGAGTTTTGAAATATAATAGTGATTGTCATTATTTGGAGTCTTGGGTCGGTGGGACTTCTATAAACTTCTGGAACTCCGTATAGTCCTTGGGAGGAAAGTCCGGGTAAGTATCAACAATCTTATCGACTGCCAAAGGCTCCAAATGCAAATTGACCCATTGCTCAAGCGAAAAAAAATCTGTCAAACTCTTGATCCACTGCATCCGGTTATCAATGGACTCCAAGTCGGTACCGGTCACGTGCTTCAGCCTTAGACGGGCCCGGATGGCCCCCAAGTTATCCACGGCATTGTTAAGCTTGAGGTTGGAGAATTTCTTGGAAATGTCATCCTTGATCATCTTCGAAAGCCGGGGCGATTTCCCATTGGTACTGATCATGATCTGGAGTGCATCCTGGTTGAACATTGACCCAAAATAGAAATCACACATCGGCGGCTTATCGGCAATATTCACCGGGATCCGAAGGTATTTGCACATGTAATAGATTTTGGTCAGGAGCACGGGGTCGTCGATACAGCAATTGACACAGGCAAAGTGCTGGTTAAAAACCATATCGTCGATTTCGGCGTAATGATCATCGGAGACTTTGGAAAAAGAGTCCACGACAAAAGAAGGCGGTTTTTCATACATTTGCAAATCCCCAGCCTCAAAGTCTCTTTGTACCAATTTGTAGAGCAATTTGTCCTTGTTGCGCTGAGCGATATCCTCCAATAATTTGGGGCCGGACACCACGGTGATTTTGGCGTTTGCTCGGATCAAATGGTCAATGCGGCTGAGTGCCACGTCGCCTCCGCCAATCACAAGACAGTGTCTGTCCTTGACTTGCCAGGCTAGCAAGAGAGAGCCGGGGGGTTTGGAGGAGTCCATTGTGGAGACTGTTCGTGGTATGCAGGTTGGTGATTTATGAGAGTGGGACTGCAGGTAGGAAATACTGCAGACAGGATCTACTGCAGATAGTGTGCGATGTACTGCAGATAAGTAAAATATAGTACATAATAAACGTAAACGACTAACGTTTACCATCTTTTACTGCATGCTTTTCTGGATTTATATATGTCCTGTGGCTACCTTTTGGGGAATTTTGTCACGCCAAAAGCGTTTTTAAACTGATTCCTTTCCATGAAATACGCCTTTTACACCCAAATTTAAATCTAAAGGAAATTTTTAAATCCAAATGGGTCTTTGGCTCACTACTAAATTGTAATTCTACTTTGAAAACTAGTGTATTTATGAGTCGCGCACGGCCCCATCACTTGAGACCCTTAGCCTGTCTAATAACAACTTGTGTAAATACTATCTTAATGAAATTTGTCTAATAAGTTGTCTAATAAGTTGTCTAATAAGTTGTCTAATAAATTGTCTAATAAATTGTCTAATAAATTGTCTAATAAATTGCCTAATAAATTGTCCAATAAATTGTCTAATAAATTGTCTAATAAATTGCCTAATAAATTGTCTAATAAATTGTCTAATAAATTGTCTAATAAATTGTCTAATAAATTGTCTTATAAGTTGTTTAAATAAGAAGTTCTCTAATAAGTTGTCTAAAGTCGTCTAAATAATTTGTCTAAAGTTGTCTAGTTAATTTGTCTAAAGTTGTCTAGTTAATTTGTCTAACTATAACTTGCCTAAACAAGAAGCTGTCTAAAAGTTGTCTAATAAGTTGTCTAAATAGTAATTTGTCTGAATGAATTTGTCTGAATGAATTTGTCTAAATAAGAAGTTGTCTAAATAAGTTGTCTACTAAATTGTCTAATAAATTGGGTAAATGAGCAGTTGTCTAAATACATTGCCTAAATAAGAAGTTGTCTAAAGTTGTCTAAATAAATTGCCTAAATAAGAACTTGTCCAAATAAAACGTTGTCTAATGTTGTCTAAATAAATTGCCTAAATAAGAAGTTGTCTAAATAATAAGCGATCAAAATACTAAGTTATCAATAAATTGTCTAATAAATTGTCTAATAAGTTGTCTACTCAGGAGTTTAGAAGAAGTCAAGATTACTATGCAGGATACTTCAATACTGGCCCATACCGAGGAAAAAATTCCAGAGAAAAGTCTGCAAGATTGCATTTTTTTTTATTGTGAAACTTTTATTTTATTTTTCTTTCTTTTCTATTCAAGTTGGTTCTGGATCGAAATATTGTAATTGGAACAAACGGTGTTCTACTTGGATTTGGTCACGTGATTGGCTTTTTTTTTTTGCCGTAGAAAACCAGCAAAATCTCAGGGGCTAAAAGTGCCTTGCAAAGACAAATTGTCTGATTCAAATTGTCCGATTCAGATTGTCTGATTCAGAATGCTTTTTGTTATAAATACTGTGGTGTCCAAGGAATTAAGTGATGGAGGGGCATATGATTGGCTGCAAACCTCGGAATTGATGTCTTTATTCGCACCCTACACCCGTACACCAGACAAGGTCAGCAGAAAAAGGCCCAACGCAACGCCCTTTATTTTATCATTTTGAAACTAAAAATTGGTTTTCTGAGATGCTGGAATTCCGGACGTTACAGTAGTCTTATTGTGAGCTAACAATTCTTGTTGAGTGCGTTTTTGGGCGGTCCTGGAGCATCCCAATTCCGGCCGCGTTCTCAATTCCGGCCGCGTTCTCAATTCCGGCCCACCAGTCTATCTAAACTGCAGACAGCACTAATAAAGCCTGGGCCACGATTTGATTGGTCAAGACTTTTGCTCTAGGCCGCAACAAGTCTCCAACTGTTCATTTTCCATACGATTGACCACAAGCCACGTAGTGTTCAGATCCTGCATCTAGAAACCCACCGAATCCGGAATCAAAAAAAAAAAAAAAATTAGACCGGTGCAGTAGAGCAAAGAGGAAAGATAAAAGAGAAAAGAGAAAAGTGGAAAGAGCAAAGAGGAAAATCGTAGAGTGGAGCAGAAAGAGTAGAGGCGATCTGGTGCTTATGTACAGGTCTCCTTCCTAATTAGGATAAATTCGCCATTTCTGGATTACTACATCACTATATAATAGAGTAGAACAAAGTAAAAATTTCCTATTACAGCTGTCATGATTTCCTATTAAAAAACGAAGATCTTGGTACAATTGGTGGGAAAAGAATCTGGAGACTTTGGGCACGTGACCCATTTCGCCAATGCTAAGTTTAGTCAATGTCCTGCAGCTGCACCGGGGGTAAAACGCGTGAATTAATTAATCGGTAGCGGTGTCCAATTCTGGGTGCGCACCCGTGCCTCCGCGCAAAAAAAAGGAGAAAAAAAAAAAAAAAAAAAAAAAAAAAAAAAAAAAAAGCAGAAATATATAAATAGATTTGGAGCCCCCACGATGGTTTTTTTAATCGGAAAAAAAGGGGTAGTTCGGTTTTAAAACTTTTCCTTCACTTATAATAAGTAAAAAATCCATTTTTACAAAGCTATCGCTGAAAATCTCTAAATCTCGCTATGGTAATGGGCGGTGCAGGGTCCATAACGAGGGTACTCTGGCCATATCCCAAATCGTGCGTCTAGGCGGAAAAAATGTTTAGTACCAACCACCACAGGAATAAACCGACTCCCAAAAAAAAAGCGCCAGCCACGGATCAAAAAAACAACCCATCTTCGGATCTAAAAAAAGCAGACCATCTTCGGGTACAGTATACAGTACCGCTATTGGAAATACGCCTCCCCCTCCCCCCGGAACTCGTCGGATCCAATCACAAGCCACCATCCACACCTCGGATTAGTCACCGTTCCCTTCCCCTGGCCTTTGGATTTACAACCCCTTGACCTTCCCCTTCCCCTGACCTTTGAATATACAACCACTGGTTCTTTTTACAACCACTGGATCTTTTACAACCATGCCGGCATTCAGAAAATCCGAGCGGAGACAGTCCATGGCTGAACGTCGCCCCAGCGCCTCGTATACGCCTCTGGTGATCCCCCAATTATCGGGCTTGGAGAAACCAAACAACTACAGCCTCAAAATCGACCATTGTGACATTTTAATCGTGGGCACCGGCTTGGTGGAGTCCATCTTGGCCGCAGCTCTTTCCTGGCAAGGCGTGGAGGTGCTCCATATCGATGCCAACTCATACTATGGTGATTCCAGCTCCACCATGACCATCGACCAATTGAAAAAATGGTGTGTGGAGGTTAACCTGGGCAAGGTGCAGCATTTCCTGGATGCCCAGATCTACGTGCCTGGAGGAAAAGCCACCAATGGCTTCAGCAGCAAGGACTATGGCGTGGACTTGAACCCAAGGGTCATGTTCACCCAGCTGGACCTCTTGGCGTTGTTGTTGCAGAGCAGAGTGTACAAGTACTTGGAATTCCAAAGCTTGTCCAACTTCCACGTGTTTGAAAGCGATAACTTCAAGTCCAAATTGTCCAATACCACCAAGGAGGAGATCTTCACGGACCAGTCTATGTCGTTAACCACCAAACGCTCGTTGATGAAGTTCTTGAAGTTCATTTTACAGGATAACAATGACCCGGACAAGAAACTGCTTCTTTTGGACAACTCCAAGACTCCCATAGCGGACTTTCTTGCCAATACTTTCAATTTGCACCTGCCCCAGGCCGATGAGCTCATATACTCCATTGGCCTCTGCCATAAGAAAGATACGCGGACCCCGGAAGCTGTGGCTCGCATGAAACGGTTCTTGGTCTCTTTTGATGTCTATGGCAACTTCCCAGTGATGGTGCTGAAGTATGGAGGCCCGGGAGAGCTTTCGCAGGGCTTCTGTCGAAGTGCTGCAGTTGCTGGAACAACGTATAAGCTCGATACCAAACTTGTGGACTTTGACCCGGAGGCCAAGACCGCCAAATTCGACGATGGCTCCACGGTCAAGATCAACGAGAAGATTGTGGTTTCTCCCACGCAAATCCCCAAGTTCTTGGCCACCAGCTATGCGGAGTTGGAGGAGAAGTTGCCGCAGTTCACGGTGACCAGACTTATAACCATCATCCGCAACGACTGCAAAGAATGGATGACGGAAAAAGAGTCTTCGGCCGTGGTGGTGTTCCCACCTGATTCGTTGCCCACCCACAACCAGCATTCTGTGCAGGTAGTGATTCAAAATGGCGGATCTGGCGTGTGTCCCGAAGGAGAATCCATCTGGTACCTGCATACATGTGAGCAGAATGCCACCAAGGCCAAACAGGACTTGGAAAGTGCCTTCAGCAAAATGGAAAGTGCCATTTTGCGGGAATCTGCCACCAACCTCGAGGAAGTGCTTGACGAAAACGACTTCTCCGTGGATGAGCAGGGCACGCCCATGTTGGTCAACTCGTTCAAGCTCGGCGAGTCCTTGCAGTCGTTTGTGCCCAAGAAGAACTTGGACATTGTGTGCAAGATCGGATACGTCCAGGCCACGTATATCAACCCCGACCTCTCCAACGTGTTGTCCAAGGAGCAGAGCTCCAAACTCAACATTTCCAGCTTGGTGGTCAAGGATTCCGACGACATTATGTTCCTGAACATGCCTTCGCTGGAGTTGAGTTACGACGGAATCGTGGGCGAGGTCAAGTTGTTGTACCAGCGCATCACGGGCTCCAGCGACGATTTCTTCATGATTGACTTTGAGGACGATGACGAAGAGGAGTACGCCGTGTCTCCACAGCGGAACCCGGTTTCCATCGACCGCAACTTGCTGGCGGAGCTGGCCATCGACGACTCGGATTCCGATTCTCACCACGAGACGTTTGCCCACGACATGGAGCTCTAGGAATTATCAAGAGAAGAAAGAGAGAGAGGGGGAGAGAGAGAGAATGCAGGATGAATGAAGAATGAAGAAAGAATGCAGGATGAATGAAGAAAGAATGCAGGATGAATGAAGAAAGAATGCAGGATGAATGAGGGATCCAATGAATTATCGGATCCACGTTTGGTTTCTGGGGTAATGGATTTCCATGAGTTGGTGGGCCATTGGAGTAAAAGTCCTCCTTGACCATCCATTGACCATCCATTGCCCCGCCAACTTCACTTATTTACCTTTTCACCACCAAAAATTAATTTATACACTAATTTTCTTCCTCTCCGTAACCACTTCTGCTTGCTCCCTTATTCTCTTCTTTTTTTTCCCCCTTGCCATGGCACCAATGAGACTTCCACCAACCACGGTTCCCCATCTATTGTCTTCACTTGGTTTAACCCCACATTCGACTGACTTCCACTAGGCGGTCTCAAGGAATATTCCCTCTGAAAACTCCAGTAAAGAGCATACCCATCGGTTCAAATTGTAGTAAATCACTCTAGACGTAGCAGCAGTCCGGCTCTGCTTCAGTGAAGTATAATCTTGTCTGGTGTTTTTTCTGATCCTTGGCCACGTTTTTCTTGGACACCTTGGAGCCCCACTTAAAGATCACGTCCTGGCAGATCAAATCCTAGTCTCAGACCTTGAACAAGATCTTGAAACCGATGGGATCAAGTCAGGTTTTTGAGGGGCCAAGAACCGCTCCAGGCCTCCCAAGAATACCTCCTGTGCTCCTCCCAAGAACACCTTCTCGGACTCCTTTTGATAAGCACGAATTGTCCAATAAGCCCTTGTGCCCGTCGATCTGGTCCACGATGTTCTCGTCAAAGAGCACGTAGTTCAGAATAAGAGGAGAAAAAGAATGGAGAAAAAAAGGGTCTCAAAATAAAAGGGGTGGGAATTGAGGCACCTTTATATGTTCGGGTGCGGGGATGGCTGTAAATCGGGGGTTTTAATTCGGGGGTTGTAAATCGGGGGCTGCAAATCGGAAGTGCGAATGAGGGGTGCCGTTGCGAATATAAATAGAGCGTTCCCCCGAGACTTTTGGATGAAGTTCAAAATTCATTTACTAATAAGGATAGACAAGAAAGGAATATATGGAAGTAATATGATAACAATGAAATAAACCGTGAATAGGATAATATGATCTGGAGTAGTGAGTGGTTAGTAGAACGTAACTCTTGGACCAGTATATTATGGTGGTGGTACTTTTAGTCAGGGGAAAATTTAATTTGACTTAAATTAAATATATATTTTTTTATTATTCAACCTTTGTATTTAATATTCTATGTTATTAGTTTTCTTCTATATCAATGTTATAATAAATATATTCATATGTACGTAGATATATATTATAAATATGATAATATAATAAAGGGAGTAGTCAGTAGTCAGTATTTAGTAGTCATAGAAGTCAGTAGTTGGTTGTTGCCCCTAGTAGTAGTAGTACTTTGTAATCTCTAGTGGTAGTAATTGGAGTAGTAGTACTTAGTAGTAGTAGCTGCTGGTTCTTGTAGTAGTAGTAGTAGTAGTAGTAGATTGGCTGTTGGATGTTGAAACAAGAGGTGAAAATGTTTTGGCCCTGGTCTGGAAGAATGGAAACTTGTGGATGCATTGAGGACCATCTCTTTAAATTGGATCTTTTCATTTTTCATTTTTCATTTTTCATTTTTCATTTTTCATTTTTCATTTTTCATTTTTCAAGAAATTCAATCCCACTATCATATGTCTCTGGGGATAAAGTTGGTTCTTTGAAAAGATCGAATCTCTTCTTTAGTCAAAGATCCATTCTATAATAATTCAAAGCATCTCAAACATCGGTAATTGTTGGACTCACGGATATAGCTAGATTATTAGGTTTATGTCTGGTAGTAGAGGTAGTCATTAGAAGTCAATAGTTAGTAGTCAGTATTTAATAGTCAGTCGAAGCACTTGGTAGGAGTAGCACTAAGATTAGTAGTAGTAGTCATTAGAAGTCAGTAGATGTCAGTAGTTAGTTGTAACAGTAGTAGTAGTAGCTTGTAGTAGTAGTATCTTGTAATTCTTAGTAGTAGTAGCTTGTAGTAGTTTTAGTAGTAGACCACTGTTGAGCGATGCATTGATGTTGCAGCCAAGCGTGCCACTCCTCGCACCCTCTCACTCTTCTCACTTTCCACGCACTCTTTATACGAGTATCAACGCACACCAAAAAAAATGGTGGTTGCAAATCCGCGTGTTCGCCCCGCCACCGCCACCGCCAATACCTTCAACAAAAAGATTCAGAAACAGTTCCGTGTCCTGTATTCAGTGTAATTCTGACATGGTACTATTTCCGAAAAAGTGTGTAAAGTAGAATGTAAAGTGTAGAGTGTGGTATAGAATAGAGTGTAGTGTGTAGTGTGGTAAAGTCTGTGGTAGAGTAGAGTGTAGAGTATGTGTGGTGTAAAGGGTGTGTTGATGGAGTAGTGAGAGGGGGGGTAAGTTAGGGCTTTTGCCCTAATGCGAATTCTCACTACGATTTCTCAGTGCGCATCTCGGGGTGCGGTGGGTGGTGCGCTGCGCACGCCGAAAAAATATCCATACACCTCTTTCTTCTTTACTGAGCAGTATACTGACGAAGAAGTCCATAATATAATGTCTGATATCGAAGAACAACAAGTTGTCGAAGAGGTTGCCGTTGAGCAACAAGAGTCTTCCATCTCCATTGAGGATGCCTTGAAGGTTGTCTTGAGAACCTCTTTGGTCCACGATGGTTTGGCCAGAGGTTTGAGAGAGGCTTCCAAGGCTCTTTCCAGAAAGGAGGCTCAATTGTGTGTCTTGTGTGACTCTGTTACCGAGGACTCCATCACCAAGTTGGTTGAGGGTTTGTGTAACGAGGGTGACGAGAAGATCCCATTGATCAAGGTTTCTGACGCCAAGTTGTTGGGTGAGTGGGCCGGTTTGTGCCAGTTGGACAGAGAGGGTAACGCCAGAAAGGTTGTTGGTGCTTCTTGTATTGTTGTCAAGAACTGGGGTGCTGACTCTGAGGAGAGAAACATCTTGTTGGAGCACTTCTCTCAGCAATAAGCGGCCACTGTATGATAGTCTTATGATAGTTCAATAACAGCGACAAACTTATTATTCTGTAGATCCCATCCACACCGTGAAATACATTGCATCTGTAGGCATCTAAGAGTTTACCTTTTTATGAGTCGTGCACGACCCATATATTTTCACTTCGATGGTGGTATGTCTATATGCAGGATCAGATACCAGAAGAAATTTCAAAAGAGTTCAACTCATATCGTGCAGTCCCATTTCTGTGCCCGGAATACCCAATTCCGGCTAAGTTCCGGGGCTTGTATCCAGTTCCGGCTTATATTCCGGGGCTTATATCCAGTTCCAGCCTTTATTCCGGGGCTTATATCCAGTTCCGACCTCTTGACTCAGGTCATTTTATCCTCCACAAAAAAAAATATAATTTTAATCTGAAAAAAAATTTTGAAATCTCTATATGTTTGGTAGCTGAATACCTTTTCGTGAACCTTGAAACTGGACTGTGGGTTTCTTAAGGAGGGGGCAGTATATGTATCACGTGACCAAATCATTCATTAATTTTGAATTCCGGGGTGTTTATATGCAGGTTGATGTTTTTTCTTGTCACTAAAGACACTAATTTAATTCCTACTGCACAGTGCAAATTTTCTTAGAATCCATTTCATGACTCTAAAAGTGCTTAACTGTAATTTAAAGAAAATAATCTTTCCTGGCCCACTAGGCAAAAGGTCCTTTTTTGGTGCAGGGAGTGCACAAATACCTTGACTATTAAAAAAAAGGATTCTTAGCTCTTCGTATCGACTCAAGCTCAACCTAAACCTTTAGCTAAAAATAATAATAAAATTAAAAATTTAAAAAACTTTCATTAAAAAGATCGAGTCGAATCCAATTAATGTGAATCGGATTAATTATTAATGGTTTGCGAAATGTATGCGCGCGAGCATTTGACTGCGAAAAAGAAGCAGTTTTCAGGGCAAAGAAAGAGAAAGTCTTCCCCCCTCCAATATTCTCTCATCCCACACAAAACTGTTTTTCAAAATATTATATATATCCATATCTCTATATTTCAAAATTCATCAATCACTCATCAAATAAAAATCATAAATCAAATCAAAATCTATCAATCATAAATCAAAATCATAATCCCCTGATTCCATTACTCAATCCTAATATGAAGTTCCATCCATTTTAGGCTACAGACATCTTCAGTGGAAGAATAAAGATTATATATATATACTGTGATGGGAATTAATTCTACCACCGCCAGTATAAAGTATCTAGTGACTCTAGTCCCTAACAAATAACAATAACTAGTAGTCAAGTTCCCTTGTATGCAGGTATTGATATCCAGGTTCGCCTAGTTAGATGAATCCCCAGAGGAATCTCTCTTTGGTGGATTAAAGTAGACGATTATACGAATTGATATAACATGTTTTATACAGTCCCACAGTCCCATGACCCGTTAAGTTCTAACATAGTGGGGAGTGCAGACAAGAGTAGAGCACGGCTGGAGTAGAAACTGACCGGATAAATCACGAACCAGAACAGAAAGTCTTTTAATTTTTCTTATTAACTTTAGCTCTAGCTTTTATTTAAGAAATCATTTACCTGCCTCGAATTCAGAAAGACCTTAAATTTAAAAAGACGTTCTATTAATCAATTGAAATTATAGAGACATTTATATGTGTCGATAGAAAAGAGCTAAATCCACTGATGTAGATGGATAAACTATTCAACCAATAAGAACCTTGTTTTATTAAACAGATGCAATAATACAAACTACAGAAATGAGTCTATTGTCAATTTGGACTAATTATTAATGAAGCACAAGTGAAACTCAAGAAAAGTCCTAAAAAATATGGTAAAAATCTCTAAATATATGAAAACTAACAAAACAAGGAAAACGCGTTTGGCTGGTAAAGAATCTTTAAATAACAGGATAATCTGGTATATTTAGGTTAAGAAGACCTGAAATTCCTACTCATAGATGAGATATTTTGGTTACCTGCGGGATGTAATTAATTAAAAAATCAGATTTTTACTTGATCGGTATATTAAGAAATTAAATCTTATGAATAAAAAAACTAATTAATAAAAATAATTAATAAAAATAATTAATAAAAATAATTAATAAAAATAATTAATAAAAATAATTAATAAAAATAATTAATAAAAAT